>CAJQZN010038603.1:801-17543 GCA_907164685.1 Colias eurytheme | reverse complement strand
TAAGAAAGAACACGTCTCTTTTATTTTGTTTTTCTTGACATCTACTCGTAAATCCCTCCCAATTTAGTTTTCGTAACGTTGTAATTTTTCGCATAAATGATTTTCTTTTTCTGTTATTTTTTGCCATACATAGATACGTTATTATCCAACTTATCTACTAGTAAAAAACATATAAATGTACAAAGAGGAGTACTGAAATAATGAGGGAATGCTTTCCTCTAGATCGTTTTAAAACTATCTTATCATGTTAAAAATGGTATCACCAAATTCACAAACGGGTCCTCATAACCCTATCACACAGTTAGACGTATCTATCTATCAACCATAACTCTGGATTTCCCACAGGACTGGGTCAAAATCACCCCCGGGGTCTCTCGTTACTCAGATAGCTATCGAGCGTATAGGCACTTCCCTTTATGGTTCCCTACATAGTATGCCTCTTAGATAAGGGTGTAAGCTCTTTATTGGACTATTAGGTGTTTCACCCGGCTTTGGTTTGTTGGAAAAATATTTTTGAGAAAGCAAAAAATTGATGTACAACCAACAAATAAAACTAACATTTAAAATTACAATTTCCTTGCGACTTATACGTCCGTTTCTCATTTAATTCATACATTTAAGTAATTAAAAATGAAATAGCAGAATTGCATTTAATTTTAACAATAAAACATGTACCTAATCAAAAGCTACTTTATACATAAAGCTAAAAAGCATTCCATTTAATAATACCATCCAATTAAGCTGAAATAGGTAGTCCTAGACCCTAATCAATAACTAATCGACTCTGCCCATTGTATAAAACATGGTACAGCGAAATCCACGACCGACAATCGCTAACCAATTGAAAAAAATAGCGCCCGCCAAAATAAAAGCACGGCGGGATTAAAAAGAGAAACATTTTCCACCAGGCACCAATAACACGTGTTTCATACAAATATCATAAAAAACTCGGAAACATATGTTGTGAAATTGTGACCTTTCTTAAGTAAAGTAATTATTTATTTATTTTTTTTTAATTTGATTGCTATTTTGAATCTGTGATGATATAATATACTTACTAGTTAATTTAGTTGACCACTAAATAATGGAAATAGTGAAAAAAAGTCTATTAGTTTTCAACCTATAGCTTCGCTGTCATAGGCTACTTTATTCGTTCTTTTATCTGCATAAAAAATACAAACTCAATAGAGAAACAGACAGATAAAAATTTATTTGTTCATATTACACCAAGTGAGATATAAACGAAAATCTAAAAGCTAGAGATGTTAAAATTAATGAACGTTGATTATGAATAATAAAACGATTACGTACAAGAATACGCTGCATATGAAAATTTCAACCTAGAACCCTCATCATGAACACTAAGCAACTTGTTTGTGTTCAATTTATCGCAGATTAGAGCAAACATGCGGATAGCTTGATTATTACGTTAATATACTTCGCTCGATTCTCACCCGTATCACGAAAGCCATAAGACCCAGTTTCCTATTAATCAATTAACGTACCTTGTCGGATCACTTTTATTTTGTTCTTTTTAATTTTAGTCCATAGAGGTTTTACTATGAACACTGGCTGGTAGTAAAATGGAGCGAATATTATGCATCTGTGCTATAAAAAATGATAACGAATGAGCGCGAAATTCGTAAACAAGTATGGGTTGGTTATGTAATTATAGGCTAAATTCTCTATTTGTAAATTACTAATTGCATACTTAGAAGAATTTTTAATTAGTGTTTTAGTGCTTTACTTTGCATCAACATTGTTATAAAACATTTACTACAGCTTCGATGTAACTTGCAAAAGCGGGTTGGTTTACTATTTTTGCCTTACTTTTTATAGCTTAATAAATGCCATGTGTTGAAGTAGGAATTATTCGTATCAACATTATTATATTTGCTACCTTACGAACACTAAATCAAGACATCGCTCTACATAATCTTTGATAAACTTACATTTATAGTCAAACTAGCTCTCCGCCCGCGGTTTCGCCCGCTTTGTCTAAAACCTAATCTTCTATAATATAAAAATGAATCCCAAAATGTGTTGGTAAGCGCATAACTTGAGAACGGCTGAACCGATTTCGTTAATTCTTTTTTTATTATATTCCTTGAAGTACGAGGATGGTTCTTACGTAGAGAAAACGTAAATATGTACCACGGGCGAAGCCGGGGCGCACTGCTAGTAAATTATAATATATTAAAACCGTCCTCTTAAATCACTCTATCTATAAAAAAAACGCATCAAAATCGGTTGCGTAGTTTTAAAGATTTAAGCATACCTACATAGTTGCATAGGGACAGAGAAAGTGACTTTGATACACTTCACTACATAATATACATTATACATAGTATATGTAGTGAAGTTTTTACTCATATTCCATGACTTTTATTTGACCCCTATTATACTATCCTATCTTTCAGGTCAAAGAAAAAATTCACCACATTACGTTCAAAATGGAAAGGGCCGAGTTAAGATGCGGCAATCATCTTGCTAGATAGGCTATTGTGCTGAAACTTTATTTCTTTTTTCTTTATAATGGAAACAGCCATCTGGATTTCTTCGGACAGATAATTTTGAATCTTCTATACAGTGAAGTGACAGTATGGATGAATTGATCATACTACCTTCAAGGTCGGTAACTACTTGTAACTATAATATAATTTTTTAGGTAAATCATTAATCTTGTATATAAAATTCTCGTGTCACAATGTTAGTCTGCATACTCCTCCGAAACGGGTGGACCGATTCTCATGAAATTTTCTGTGCATATCGGGTAAGTCTGAGAATCGGCCAACATCTATTTTTCATATGTACCACAGGCGAAGCCGGGGCGGGCTGCTAATATTGATATAATATTAACCAAATACTGTTATCGTATGTGAAATTACATTTTTAGCAATGCTTTTGACGGTATTTTAAAAGTTTGTTATGCAAATCAAAGTTCAAGCTATCAAACCTCGTTGATTAAATATATGTTAAATTTTAAAGCGAAATTAAACAAAGCCTATTTTGATAGTATTAATATTTAATATCGAAAAATAATACACAAAGGATAGCGTAAAACATAATTAAACCCAACACCTTAATTATTAAAAGAGATTTCATTTTTTGACCCATTTAATTCACGTCAAAATAAAATTGCATAAATTGTAATGACCTCTCCAATTTGCCAAAAAAAGCATTCACAGGGAATTCCGTTAAAACACAACAGTGAGAATCTCGAAATGTATAATCTATACAATTCATTTCGGAACTACCATACCAAATATTTACTGTTAGATACGCTATTGAAACCGGCGTACAGGCAAACAGAAATGTTAAAAGCTGAATAATTCCATAGCTAGCCCCTGTGCCTTACTCCCTTGACTTAAGGTTGAAAGTTGTTCAAACATTGTCTCGACAATACCGGTACAGTCGGAGGCAAAATGTTTTGAACAAATTCATTGAATGCAAATCCGACCAGTTGGGATTAGATGCGCTATAGTTTATTTGGCCGTAGAAATATAATAATGGTCAGTTTTGCTTCTGAGTGTGGAATATGAAAACTTTGGCAATGCATATGCGTTATCAATAATGGCTTTTCCCTGTTGCATTAGAAATGTTTCTCTCTCAATTTAAAGTAACAGCTTTGTTGCTTCTTGCACACGGTAATTTGAAATAATAGCATTGTTAGAATATTAGCTATGTTTACTATCAAAGCTTATTGCTATTCCGAATATCTATTCATTTCAATTCAATTTAAATATGAAATGAAATTCATCAATACTACAACGATTCCTTTACATGAGGCGGAGTATTAAAAAAAATTGCTCAAACGATCATTAACATTAATTAGAATACCTACTAAGAATATTGTGGTGTATAAATAAAATAAATATCCAGACGAAATATTAAGAATAATTAAATTGTATAAAACTACCTTTCGCTTTATCCTAATCACCTATTAACATACAAAATACACCAGATTATTAATTACCATGTTTATTACTCCATTCTATTACACCCATAATAACGAGTAATCAACTCAAGTGAATAGCCGAAGCTTAGGTCCCTAGTTTTTGCTAAAAGCCCTTTGTTGTAATCTTGACACCACTAGATAGAAGCATGCTTATCTCCATTAGAAGGGCTATAAACTATGCCTTTCCCATTATTCAGTTTACCATTTTATACCATTCTTTCTTTGTCAGTCAGTCAATATCTCTACTTTGTTTACTACTTTCAGTATCTGTTCTAAATAACCTACATACAAAATCGTATTATTAAATAGTTTACTTATGAATAGAATTTAAAAATTGAGATTGGTTAAAAAATCAACATCTTTTTCACAAAAACATATATTTTTTGCCTACGTTATTTTCTAGCGACCGAATTTCAAATAAATAAACGATAACTATTGAATTATTCTCGATAACGTCATACCCCTTTCCAATAATAAACAAACCAAATCCACAAATCATTTTATCAAAATCAACTCGCAAAACAAAATTAATTTCACCGCACCATGAATTACAAAGCATAAATTATTTTTGAAAGCAACGCGTAACGTGTTATAATTTCAAAGAAGGCAACAATTAAGTGCCTCCGATAAATTTTAACATCGGACTTATCAGGGCGGTATGCAAATGAAGAATATAAAAATGTTAAATTCCTACCAACGTTTAGAGTGGAAATTAATCGATGCCCTAACCTCGCAGGTTAAAAGCTTGTAGATATAGAGATAATGTTGGCTCTGTTGGCTCTGTTCTTGGACCTATGTTAATGGCTGAATTAGTGCACTTGTGGATTTGGGACATGTGTTCCAATAATGGACAATGATAAAGGACTTACATATTATGGTACTACTCAAACTCATGTACTCTTGCTTAAGGTAGATTATTAAAAACAATATCATTGGATTGAAAAGAATGCACCATATGAATGTCTACTTATGCTTAAACTATATGACTTTATAATGGATATAAATCAGGTTTATTCTCATTAGCATGTATTTAATCAGAAACTTCTACTATTCTGGAATACAAATGTGTCTGGACACAATACAGTACTATACAACAACAACATAATATATACAATATAGTATAAATATCAGTAAACGTAAATAAATTAAAAACTTTGTATATCAAGTTGTTTTCCATTTCGAAATTGCTTCACGGAAAAAATTCATCCATAATCACTCAAATCAACATTGTTTGGTCAGCTCAAAACAGATGGGCACTCTGAAACACGTTTTCAAACCCCGTAAGATTTACTGACACGTCGAATCTAACTGCAGGTCAACGTAGCCTTTGGGACATTCGCAATTTGCGAGCGGGAACGCTCCATTTCAGATTTTTACACACCCTTTGCTTTAATTGCGTTTCCCACTAATTCCATTCTCACACCGTCTGTAGCGAGGTGTGTACCATCCATTGCTTGTTTAGCTAGCTGTTTTTTAAGTTCATGTTGTTCTGAGCGAGAAATGGATTTGTATTTTGCGATATCGTCGTTTATTTTTGTGTCTTTGTAGCGGGCAAATAAATGATAGCACCGTTCAGGCGGTCGAAGCGACTGTCTCGTAAACCTCACGCATTCAATTACTCTTCGTGGCGCGTTTTTTCGATGGCCACTGGACAGCAGGTTACAATAGAAGCAATTTGGGAAATTCGCAAAGCTGATGAAACGACTTAACTTCAGACGTTATTGTGACGAGATAAGGACTCAAGTGAATCAATATGCCTCCTGATTGTGTTGAACTATTTTTTTTTTTAATTTTCAATAGTTTGAAAAATATAAGTATGTTTTAAAAACTCTTATTATTGTTAAAAAGTTACAGTATATCAGAAATTAGAAAAAGTATTTAAGCAAAAACCATATCGTTTGCTTCCAGGTATGTGTTTTCAGTAGTGTTATCTATCCCAAGTACTTGACGAAGTTTATTTAGATAATACTTTACTCAATGTTGTTATACTTACATCATATCATATTCAATGAATACATCACACATAAATATGAAACACAGTGATAAAAACTGAAAGCAACACAGCTCTTTAAATTCGCGCTCAAAATAATTTCCCTGTAACCAAATCCCTCGTGAACTAAAACCCTCACCTGTATTCCGCTTCGTATTTTTCCACAATACATATTTAAATGCAATAAATCTTCTGAGCTGTCTCAGTAAGTTAAGCCTTTTGTTCTGTAAACTTTACGACGGCCCCTAAAGGATATGAACAATGAAATTAAATTAATATGACGTGGACGTAGGCTGGGAACAAAAGAAATTGTAATAATTTTGTCATGTTATGATATAGTGCCCCGCCAAGATTCGCTACGGGGGAATATTTTAAGATTTCCGACTGTATTTATCAAGACGCTGAATTATGTCGAGTTGATTTGTGATACAGAATATTTGAGAAGGGAAAATCAAATTAACAATAGATCTACCTACTAAAAAAATACTCATACGAAAAAATTAAATCAAAATGATATAATATACTGTAATATTATTATTAATCATTTATCTAGTGTGAGATCAGTTTATATACATTATAACAGATTTAATTTATAGATTCACTGTCAGTTAATTTTGAACGGGAATCTATAACTCAAACTAACATTTTTATAATTATCAATTTATTATGACAAAAATTAAGCAAACCTAAATGTTAAATCCAAACAACAATCTCAAAAATTATTTACACTTTTTATCTCTACATTTAATAAACATAAGCATTTCACACAAAATGAGCAGCAAATTTTGAAATTTTCAACTTTCCGTCACATGACACAAATCCTCGTAGTTCATAGCGAGCTAATTGAAGTTAGCTGAATAGCTAAAGTTGTGAACAGCTGAAGATGACACCTATATGTTATGAAACATCGTATGTACGACGCTTGAATTTTAATTGCGCACAAACTAACGAATTTGGCACAATGATAATTGCTACAAATTTATATGGATAGTTGCTTAACTAGTTTAAAATATAATGTATAGAGTTAGGTCTATTAATAGTATAGACTATAGGTAGTTTTTAACATGTACAGCTCTAAATAAATAAAAATAAAAATATTTTTCAAGAAACAGGTACAGCATTATGTTCAGACCTTTGAACTAGTGGTAAACTGTCTTTTGAAGGCCAGTAATACTCTGTACTGGGCTCAGGCTCTGTAATACTTTTGCACGTATTATTTTCTAACTAGCGCATTTGAAAATTTGAAACTATAACATTTTTCTGCTTTTAGAACGTGATTAAAGAACCTTGAAGCTTTGTAGCATTATATCATTTAATTTTCTTTTTAATGTTTTAGAGGGGACTTGTCAGGAAGCAAACGGAAGCCTTTGACCAGAAACCACCTATTTACCTACCTATGGCTACAGAATATCTACATTTATGGTTCAGGTAGGTATTTACTATGTATGGAATGCAACTGCACATTCACTTTTTTACACAGTTACTCCCGATTGCTCAATAATTTAAAAATGTTTCACCATGATTGTCTCTTAATCAGTGCCATAAGAGAAACGTATTGTTAATGTTTGCATTTCCAAACGGGGACAAAGGGTATACCTACCTGAAGCATAAATGTAGATATTCTCTCTATTATAAGTAATTTGTGAAAGCAGGATTACTCTAAACGATTGTATCGAAACTTCCAAAATTTTGAGAATTTCACCGCCCTTTTGCTTGTCTCTTGAAAAAATATAAAACACACACAATTCCCATACCTACAATAAAGGTAAAAAAAAATTCCTATAAATCGCTATTCAGATGCACTGCGCACATCCATTTTTCCGTATAAAATTCGCTCGTTTTATTGTTTCCGCGCTAAGAGTTAAGAGATTAGCGCCGAAGCCTATAACTGCGGCAGTAAAAAACCGTTTCGCCGCTCATATATTTTTTCGCGGTACCTTTTTCGGTATGCTTTTCCATTTGAAAAGATACGTTTATTCATTTATTCGTGCCCCAGCGAGAACGGAAAACCAGGCGGGCAGGTTTATGCGTTCCGTCCGTGCGCTTTTGTGTACACTACCTACGCTTGTCGCAAAATTACGAGCTCGTGTGGACGGGGCTTTATTTTCTTTTTCAATTTGTTGCTTTAATTTCAGAATGGTTTGGCCTTTGTTAAGGTGATATTGGATGTGCTGTTTGATGGTAATGTGTACGGATGTGTCGGACAAAAACATTTGTGGTGATGGAGCCAAGCACGAGCGAATAGACTAACTGTTAAATAGCCAAATAACTATTTTTTTATGGTATAAAAAATAAAAATATTGTGCACAAAGCCACAAACTGGTAAATCGAAAAAAAAATTAATGAAGACATACAAAAATAATTTTGTTCAGGCGATTTGTATCGTTATTCAGGAGGAACAGTAGATATGGAAATAAATTTTACATTCATCACACTCATCCTTATGGAGAGTCAGTACTTGTAAGATATTTTACTCTCCATAGAGAGAGAGTTTAAATTTTCAAAGAAAATAAATACTTATAATGAAACCTGTATAGTAAGTTCACCTTCTGAACAATGTTTCCCCCACGTACATGCGATATGTGATATTCCAAGTTGGTACGAACCACCGAATTACCGAAACACAGACTAATCTATTACATCGGTAATTCGGATACCGCTCTCAGATAGCCTCGCTTGCATGCTACACTGTGACGGGATCTACGGAATGCACGGAACTAGTTTACGAAAAGATTTATTTATTTCTTACCATTATAATAATGAAAAAAGCTTCTTAATTTCTAGTTAAGTACATAATTGTTTTAGTTCGAGGTTCGCTTGTTTGTGGAAAATAATCTCGATACTTATATAATAAAATGAATAAAATGCATTCACCACCAGAAAAGTACATTATAGAGGTCCTTTTTTGTGTTCTCTCTCGTTAAACAAACCTCAATCCATTTCATAAGAACTCAAATATTTAAAAGAAAATACTTTTTAATGTAACAAGAAAATGTAGTTTCATTCGATTACTCTGTCCTTTGAAAAGAGTAGAACAATCTTCCATGAACCGTTTTTTCCTTAAAATATTATATTTTTAGATGAATCACATTTCACATCTATTAGGCATGCTCTATCATAAACCAAGCTTTACTTTTAACTATGTGAAGCGATGGTCAAATAGATCCTATAACTGAATTAAAACATATTCTATTTCCTAGTGTTTGATTTTACGCGAGTATTATACATTAAAAAATTAAAGATTTTTAACGTCTCCCCGTGACCACGCTCGCTGTAAAGTATTCGAAACGTCGGGAAAATAATATAATGAATAAATCGCGTTTAAAATCCGTTAAAAAATCTTTAATTTCTAAGGGCATATTCTTCGAACCGCTGTGTACGGCACCAAGGCGCTATCAGAGCTTCCTCAATCGACTTACGATCAAGTCGATACCATCTTTCTTGGAACTTGCATACAATTGCGGAACTTAGAGTATCATTTATGGTGTTATTGGTACGTTTACGAGCAATTTAACTTCTATCGTGGTTTTGATCTGTGTATGTGCAAGATTTAATGATAAGCAAGTGTGAATGTGGATTATTATTTGTTTTATTCAGCTTAATTTAGAATTTTAATGTATGAATTATTATCAAAATATTTAAATGCACTAAAAACTCGTGACACTATCTATATATATCTAGATCTATAGATCATTGCAATGGTTCTTAACGAATTACTTCTTAAAGTGGGCAAATGATCAGTCGTTTATACTTTTAAGTTCGAACAGAACGAAATAAGGACTTTCTGTATGTGACGTTAATGAACTGATCACTGAATGTATTGGTAGACGAAATAATTAAATGTTAAAATTGTATCTTACTTTATTTGAAGCTATCATTAATAGTGTAGTAAGTAGAATAAGGTAAACATTTTGTTCACCTTACACCTTAGTATTTTATGACTTTTACATAATATTAATATAATAAATCTTTCCTCCCATAAAAAGTACTAGTGGGATATTATAATTTAAATATTACCATAAAACCGCCCGCTATCTCAAAACACGTAGCGACGCCATTTTCCTTTTTCACGAGAAATTTTAAAGTGTAAAACATGTTAACTGATGTTAACGTGCTCTGACTATTACTGAGATTGCATTTAGTGACTTGTCATTTTTATTAGCACGTGCGTCTGTCTGTACGTGCCCTAATGGGATTATATTGAAGAATGGTGTTTTAACTGCATTTAGACTTTATTTGCTAAATAGCAACCTTTGTAACTAGTGTGGAAATAGCAGAGATTTTCAGTTCCTTGTGTACTTTTTGTGCTCTATGAAGCTGTAAGTTATCCTTGTCTTTTGCTTGTTCTTATGCCATACTTACAAAAGCGACGAGAAAGTCAGAGTAGTATATGTTTTACTTTAAACTAGTTTTTAATTATTTCTCTATATAGGCACAATTAATTTCCTGTTATTTCTTAAGAAATGATTGTAAAGTTTATAAATTTTAACTGCATTAATATCTTAAACTTTAATGTACAAATAATAAATTTAAGCCACGTCCACACCACCGTGACCACGCTCGCTGTAAAGTGCAACGTCTCGTTAAATAATAATGAATAGATCGTATATTCTTACGTGTATAACATGTTGAATTTAGAGGAATGTGTATTATGTTTTGTAGGAAATAACAGGAGAAACATTTCATTGTTAAACACGAAGATAGGATATAAAATTTATGTTAAATAACCCATTGACCACCGTAAGGCCCGATCGGGGCGCGACACAATAGATTTTCTATTGTGTCTGTGATTCCGAGGACTGATGGATTAATTAAGGATTGTGTTGATATTGTTATTTTTTTTTATAATATCAAGACCCCTCTTATGGTAAGTAAAGAACCTACTTACTACTTACCTACTTCGAATAGAAACAAATTGACGGTTTGTTAGTTTGGGTTGCTGAATGAAATGAAACAAATACAAATTATGCAATTAAAATTTAATCACAATATTAATAACTAGCTGTTGCCCGCGACTTCGTCCGCGATTCGGTCGTTTTTCGTCATTCGTCGTTTAAAAAAAATACGTGACACTTTATTTTTGAATGTTCTTAATTGTCTCTTATAAAATTTAACTACATTTAATGAATACTCTGATAAGAAAATCTTAAAATCATCGAAAATCATAGACATCGAATATCTGAGGAAAACATGAATGAATGTGATTTAAATTCTACATTTCTTAGTAATTAAAATAATAA
Organism: Colias eurytheme; assembly: GCA_907164685.1. Classification (NCBI taxonomy): domain Eukaryota; kingdom Metazoa; phylum Arthropoda; class Insecta; order Lepidoptera; family Pieridae; genus Colias; species Colias eurytheme. The sequence continues at coordinate 6,355 of CAJQZN010038603.1, read as the reverse complement.
TCTAAATTAAATGTAGATTAACAGTTTGAGCGCACCATTATAGAATATGTACCTAAGTAATAAATTACGTTAGTTTACATAGTAACTTTACTAAAAACACGATGACTTTCTTTCGCGCTCGGTACCACAAACTAAACATGTTTGTGGTACGTGGCCCGCGTCACTTTACCCCCCACGAGTTCCCCTCCGTTGCTATGCGAAAATACATTCGTCGCCCTACTGTAGGAAAAATTGTAATACTGCGGCCTGGGCGTTATAACACGCTCAGGGAATTCCTGAGTGCTGATAGACTTCCGTCTATCGGCATTTATACCAATTTTATATTAATATCACCATCTTGAGGAAAAGCTTCTAATGTCGATTTAAAACGCATATATACGGATTAACCTGATGAATTAACATGTTCTAAAATTGTGAAATGAGTTCAGTTTTAAATTCGAGAAATATTGATTTCTTGTATTCGATTATTCGTCGTAGTCGAATACAAAATATATTTAAAGAAACTTAGGTTGGCCTTCAGGCAAAAGGGATCCTATCAAATGATAAACTTGACCTTGTATCTTAAAAGTAAGAATGAAAGGAGCATCTAATAATTGTTGAGCACCAAAGGATCATTTAAAACGCAATACTATAAGAGCTAATATTGTCTAAGAACTGTTTAGATTGCACATGTTCCTCTAAAACTTAAAAGTAGTGATTTCAAAGGTTCCGGCGTATCTTCAAACGAAAGCCGACTCCTTACTCCACTTTAAAGCATTACAAAAAGAACATACTACGTTAATATCGCCTATACAGAAGATGATCTGTAATCAATTGTGAGGTTATAAGCAAACCCACTTTTATATTATTTTGTCGGACCACACCACCGAATTTGTAGATTGATCTTCTATGTTTACCTCTAAGTCATTAAGACTATGTCGAAATCTGTCTGCAATAAGACGGGCCTCTCGCTATTCGTCCGTTTAAAGAGACCAATAGTTTCAATTCTTAATCTTTCATTGAACAAACTTATTAATCGTTCTTGTCTCAAATAATGGTAATATTCGCGTCCCTACTCTAGTCATTGCTTATGCTCATGTTCATCTTCGAGAGATCGAATAATATTATGGTGCACCCTATTATTTGTCAAACGGTCTTCATATTGAGTAAAAGTTTCAGAATTCTCGAGATAAAATATGACGATCGTGATCAGCTGTGAGTCGTAATTCCCTCTCAGTGAGGGTTTCGGTCTCACGGGATAGTACAATATGCCATTTGCGATCAGCTGTGAGACGTTATATATACCCTCAGTGAAGGTTTCGGTCTCACAGGATAGTACATGCCGTTCGCGGTCAGCTGTGAGCCGCAATTCTCGTTGTGAAGCGGTTTCAGGTTCGGCATAACACATGTTGTTTTCGGTCAATAGTAAGCCTCTTATCTCTAACGATCCTTGAGAACTCTTATTTCTCATTTTCTTAACTTTGCTCGAATTTCGATATATAAAGATTTTTTAGGTGGCACTGATGCGGGTGAATAAAAATTAAAACGGACTAAGAGTGTTATAATCTCAATCATCATCATCAATACATATAATAAAATTGTGGAAAAGTGATGTCTGTACAATTAAAATATGTAGAAAAAAATTAGCAGGTGTTATTATTATCGAGAAATCGAGAGAAACCATTTTTTTCTCTTAAAAGCTCCCCCCCTCCCACTTCCCGAACTCCGATTGACCGTAATTTATTTTTCCTTACATTTTTATCATATCCTTTTCTAATGGGTTTCATCCTACTGCGATTTTTTTTTGTTTCAAAAATTATCTACCCTGGTGTATAGGTAAATTTTCCACATAAAATGTCCTTTAAATTATGTCGTATTATATTTTTAACCCCCGACGCAAAAAGACTGGTGTTATGTGTTTGACCGCTATGTATTTCTGTGTGTGTGTGTGTGTGTCTGTCTATGGAACCGTAGCTGGCTAACAGGTAAACCGAATTAGATGCGGTTTTTTTTGTTAGGCAGAATATTTTCCGACGCTGGTTCTTAGATAAAGTGTATCAAAATTGGTTCATCCACTTATTATACCTACATAGGGGTAAAAGTGGGAATGAAAAAAATGAAAGTTATAATTTATTTTTAAAGATCGTCGGGAAGTTTATGAAATTATTTATTCCTTTTTCTATACACTTTTCTTCGTCTAAACGGTTTAGTTACGTGCTCTCTCTCTCTTCAGCCTTTAAGTTACGTGCGTGAGACAGGAAAGATCTAATTTGGATTTGTTTCTTGATTTGATAAAAACTGAGTATCGATTAAGCTGATCAGTGGCTACTGGCTACACCATAGATTATTAAAAACATCCGTTTAAGAAAGGAAGGAAATAGAATTTGCTCCTCTCCCCCCCCCCCCTGGTTCCTAAAAAATAATATGACATAATTTAAAAGAAATTTTACGTAGAATTAGTTAGGCATTTCTTTTTTGATTTTCGATATTATATACTAATCATAATTTTTAATTACAATATGTAGTAACTATTTGGTATAGGTTAGGCATTTCATTTCTTGATTTTCTTTAATAATTTGGTACGTAAGTTTTTTAGCTCAGTTTAGTAAGAAATTTTAATAACAATTCTTTTAATTATTTATGGTAGTACAACAGTACAGTATGGTTGTACGTATTTACTCAATAATTGTATGTTAAATAGTAATTCAGCATGGGCGTAGCCACGGTGGGGCTGGGTGGGGCGCTTACCCTGGCTTTGATCTGGTAGGTACTAATTGTGAAGGGGAGTGGGCGTAGGCGTGGGATTGGGACTGAACGTGGCATATGGCGTGGGAGTGCGAGTGGGCGCGGGAGTGGGAGCATGAAAATAAAAATGATTTTTTATTGTTGCCCCACCCTGAGCCCATGGTCATAGGTCCCATAGTCACTATTCCACGCGAACGAAGTCGCGGGGACAGCTAGTAGACAAATATAATCAGAAAGCTTTGAACTCCTAAGCTCAACCATAAAAGATAGACATTTATGATGTCGGGAGATATTTTTTATATAATATGGAGAACATTTCTTTCATACTTGATTTCTGTGTAGCTTTAACCATTAAGATACACGCATTAAGAACGCACACGCGACGAAAGCTTAAAAATGGAGTTGCTGCTCTGCTCACGAATATGAAAAATAATTGTACCAAGTTTCGTTTAAATCCGTCGAGTAGTTTTTGTTTCTATAACGGTTATACAGACAGACAGACAGACGGACAAACATTTTTGACGTCGATGTCGATCTCTAATCACCTCATGATAGTTATTTAGGAAATATATTTCATGTGCAGAATTGACCTCTACAGATTTAATATAAGTAGGTATACATATATTTAGATTCCTATTTCCATGTAACGTTAAATTCGACTATATAATAACTAACAGACAACGCAGGTTACTCTCGTTTCCGTAAGTTGAGGCGGCTACATATTCGGTCCTAATAACATGACTTTTTGTGAACGAAACGACAGCGCGGTTTAATTCGATGGCAACACCATCAGAAAAAAGGAAATATTTTTAACTTTGAAAAAATATTATGATTTACACTATTAATACTATTTTAACATTAACACAAAATATAAGACTGTGAGTGTGTAAAAATAAATCCAGCTAGTTTCACATCACACTTATGTTTATAATTAGGTATACGACATGAAAATATATTAATTACCAAGCAATAATCATACAGATAAATACTGAACAAAAGTATTAACAGTCAAAGTATATTTTTACTAACAACATGTAAATGATGAAGGAATAATAATTATCAACGAACTAACCTTTTTGTATTAGAGTCCCGCCTCGTGATCGAATTATTAAAACACGAAGATTTTTAAAAATGTAACCAATGAACACAATCAATATTAGATTAACTGTAATGGTGTCTAGTTTGACTTAAAATAATATACATCTACCCTCACTTTTAAAAATGTAGTATATTCACACGAATTATATAAGCGCACCTTATAGGGAAGGGAAGATTTATTATGGGTTAAAGAGTTAAATAAATAAATAACATAATTATATTTAAATTATTAATTTTTAACATTGTGTTCAGTAGTGTTAACATGTAAATTGATTTGATTTTTACGAAATCTCATAGATGGCGCTGAATCAAATTTGTCTTTATAGTACTAAGATTCATTAAACAGTTTCTCTGCCCAAATTACGTAAATGACGTAGTTTTTATAGTGTAAAGCTAGATAATAGCATGGCTTACTCAAAAACAACATTTAAACATGAGTCTTTAGATTGTACGCTGTCGTAGTTCACGGAATACGTAAGAAAAGTAAAGGTTCACAGCTCCTCCCCCGGAGGTGATAGCATGATAATATGTTTAAAAAAACCTCACACGACCTGTTAGTAATATTCATGCAAAATTTGAAGTCAATCTATGCAGTACTTTTCGAGATTAGCTCGGACAAACATACAGACAAACAGACAAACAGACAAACAGACAAACAGACAAACAGACAAAAATTCTAAAAACTATATTTTTGGCTTCTATATCGATTATAGGTCATGGATTATGTATTCTTTTAAAAAAATATTCAATGTACAGTTTTGACTTTCCTACGATTTTATTATATGTATAGATGTAGAGCTAATATATTTATTAAACACAATATATTTCATCATTCAATACTAATATAATATTATACCTATAAAATATTTTTTTTTGATGATAACTTCATGAACGGCTGAACAATAATTGAGCACATGTGTCCAAAGTCTTGGGCCGGGCATCGAACCGGCTCGTAAATCTGAACTATCTGCGATACACCGCTTGTCTGGAGGGCACTCACGGCTGTCCTCGGTCTTAAATTTACGGGCCAAAGGATAAACAATAGCGATTTAGTACGTTTTATTATCTTCACCTGTATGTTTGTAAGTTTGTAGGTCTGTATGACTCGTTACACTCGATTTAGTGGGTCCCTAGGGTCCTTTAATTGGAAACATTTAATTCAAACTTTGTACACTTATCAAGTGGTGGGTGGGTGGCAGTACAATAATTTCATGAATTAATCTTAGTCAAGCGTGTATTTTAGTTTATAAATATTATATGAATTGTTGTAAAAATGTTCATCGTTTACGATCAGACGCACCACTAGTTGACATGATAATGTCAACTACTGGTCAGCTATGGATAATGAATAATAAATCGCTTGAACGCTTACCTCATACCATACCTTCACAATCGGCTATACGGGTTTATGCGCTTTTTAGCACTGAAAGAGAGCGTCTCGGAGGCGCAGCTGCGCTGAAAGCTCTCACGACACGTGAATTATATTACTTGTATTGTTCACGAGGTATTTGTTAAATGGTATTAACCATTCGTTTAAATTTGCTAATATGAGTAATTGTGAGCTTCATGATTGAGCGATTAACTTTAATTTTAACTAGCGGTCCGCCCCGGCTTCGCCCGTGGTACATAATTACGTTTTCTCTACATAAAAACCATCCTCGTACTTCAAGGAATATAATAAAAACAGAATTATCGAAATCGGTTCAGCCGTTCTCGAGTTATGCGCTTACCA
>CAJQZN010038602.1:0-22685 GCA_907164685.1 Colias eurytheme | reverse complement strand
ATGGACCAAGTGGCCTCTGCTGTAGGTCTAGGAATGTTAAGTATGGGGTTAATAGTTCCTCCAGCAGGCTATTTCTTAGGCTGGATAAGAGACTATACAGGAAGCTATATCGTTTGTATATCTGCGCAAAATGCCTTACTTGTTCTATTTCTGGTTATGTGGATACCGGATATGTTATATCAATACTATAAAGAAAAGAAACAGAAAAATAGAACAGATGAAACACAATTGACGTAAGAGAGGGAAGAGTTCACACAAACTGTGATCATTCAGACCAAATAATAAGACTAGTGAAGATTATAGTTATTTATGTAGTTTTTCATATTAGGGAATGTTATAATAGAAGCTACTTGTTGTGTTGTTCCAAATGTCGCGTACCTACAGTGCTAAGCATTTAAAAGTCTGAGACTGATATTATGATTTATGTGTGAAGAGTAGTAGGTACAATATGAGCTGATTGACTAAGTCTTAATATGTCTATTGTCTACTAAATAAATTATTGAAATTAATTTGTATGAAGTTATTTAAAAACCCTCACACATTTAAGTAAATTATGTTATAACCAAAACTCTGAAAACATTCATTATTATTTTTATATACAAATTTTCATTAATCTAGGAAAACAGCATCTAATTGCATAAAATTGTAAGTATGCAAAGCCTTATACATTTCGTATACAGCCCTATAAAATGAGAGTAGTATGTCACAGTTAAAGCAACCGATCAGTTCGGAAATCTCATGTATTCAGCAAGAGACGCTGCGAGTCGCGCGCCTGACCGTCGGCGCCGCGCCGCTCACCTGCATACGGATGGAACCGCTTTACCATAAACATTACATAAATGACAAAATATCTTTCTAATATGAAGTGTCAAGAGGGAAGTTAGTGCATGTGGACACTGTTACAAAATGGTTATTGTGAATAAATATCTTTTTCAATTTTAAATTAATTGTAGGTGGATCGAAAATTTTGAAATAATATATATATACATCACATAATAAGATAATCTTTAATACTTTCAAATCAGTCGATGGTAACATAAATGATTGTGTGATATTTAATTAAGAAGAACCGCATCACTGGGTTGCAAAATGCAAATAAAGTCCGCTTTTTATAAAAATCTATGTCACAGATTACTAATTAGTTGTTAAATGTAAATGCGTACATATCTATAGTCACTACGCTAAAAAGATTATTTATTATTATACTGTATTTTAGATATATTATATTCTATTGATAAAGGTTGATATTTAAATGAAGCCCTCATAATCATTTTAAAATTACGCTAAGAATAACACTGAAATTCTGCAACTGTTTTTGAAATTAATTTTAATATTACTTTCCTTTTAATATATATTTGAAATTCCATCCTGTTGTACTTCCTGTAAAGATATTATGTATGTTCGTACATTTTGATTAATCAGTATTTAATTATGGTGATGAGTTGTAATTGCAATTAAACTCAAATATAAACAATTCCGTTGAACTACGAAAGTATTGGCAATAATATAACGCAATTAATTTGTATACAAAATTTGCAATATTATAATATTTATTATAATCGTTTATTTTACTTCACAACAATTTTTATAAGTAGGTAGGTAAATAGTTTATACCTAACATAACATAACATGTCGAAATAGTGAAGTAGAGCAAAAAGTCGTTTAATTTTCTATTCTAATAATAATTTCATAATTTAGTGGTGAATAGTAAACGTTTCCATCATCCATATATTTGAGATATTGCGTGTCTATTTAATTACGTTGGTGCCAAAACGAGATCGAACATGAAAAAATTAATGACGCCATATAATTAGACCTCATTAACACAAGCCTTGCCTCTAAACATTTTTAAATATCTCTACATAACGGCATTGTTTTTTTTTTATTTAAATTACGGTTTTCAAGAAAAACTTAAATTTTGATCTTTGGCAACCTAATACCTTTTTTGGTATACATACGTATTCAATATTAGAAAAATGCTAAAAACGTTAATGCTCTATGTATTAAAATATATTTTCATGTCATTATGATACACAATATTCATCGTCTCTAACTTATTTTTTACAAGAAACTGGAATTGGTGTTAATTGAAACAAAGTTGCGATTGCAACACGTTTTCAGTGATTTAGAATTCGTGTCGAACGGGCCGTGGGCCATGCGGGGTATGTACTAGAAGGTATACACTAGAAGTCGTAAGCGTGCGTGACCTTGTCGCCACTCAGGTGATTTGCACAACACCAGTGCATTCGTCACTGTTCAGTTGCTCTGGAGACGTATGAGTGTATACATGGTGTGTTTCAGCAATTCCCATTGCGGAAATTCTTCCACAAGTTGTAATTATACTTATAAAGGAATAATATTTCATCGGAAAATATTTTTTTTTAGAAATAATGCCGTTTTTCCTTAAAATTATAGAATATTTACAAGTATTACGAGCGTCACCATAGTAATCGAAATAACAATGAATGACACAGTCGACCATTCTTATTATCACGTTTGTTAGTATTGGAGCAAAAAGTCTCATATACTTAGGGATGTTATTCTAAAATAAACCGTAAATTCGTCCGTTAGGATACATATTCAAAAGCTTAATTTAATAGATAAGTTAGTTTTCACTAAAATCAAGCTGTCCAATAAAAGGCATAGTTTACTTGTGTGTACTGTTTAGCTTTCGGTTTGAATGTGTTGATTTTGGCGACAGCGGTTTTCATACGAATTATGACATTTTAGCACTTCTATGTGTCTTGTTATTTAGATTTCTATGCCGGGCACATTTCACAGTAATGCCCCAGCCACACGACTCGACGAGTGGTATGGGAAGTGACGAGGGAAGTAGGCAGGGACGTAGTGTGGCCACGTTACTCGTCATGCCACTCGTCGTGCTCATCGTCCTGCTCACTGCTGTCGGCTTTTGCGCGCGAGTCAAAGGACCGGCAATACGAGTGCGAATTAGGGATGGGCGTCATGGAATCAACGGACTAGTTAAATTAACCGTCTATATGTACACTCAACGATTCGACTAGTCCATCGCTCACCAATGCACTAGTTGAATTCAACGGCTAAACAGTCTTATTGATAAGAATAAATTCTTTTCTTTGAAGTTTTTTAAAAAAATATTTTTGGCTTACAAGACCAATGTTTTGAATTTAAACTATAAAAACAAACAATAATAAGTTTTTTAGTAATACTTTTTTTAGGGAGTATAATTTTTGTAAGAAAGCATAAATATTTATTAATTGTTTTATTGAGATCAGAATTTATTGTTTTAAGAATTTATTTAATAATAGTTATTTATTTTACACATGGACTAGTCGAAGATTTTAATTAGTTGAATGACTAGTTGATGAACGACATTTAACTATCTAGTCTCGTTGATGAAAAATACGTCGACGACCCATCCCTAGTGAAGAGCGTCGCGATTAATCGCGCGAGTAGAGCAGTGTGTGGCCAGACGGCAATATCGAGGCGAGCGGCAGCGCGATGAGCAGGACGAGGAGCAGCACGAGTAGCAGGACGAGTAGCATAGTGTGGCTGGGGTATAAGACCTCATTCACACGAGAGCTTTTTTAACGTCCGTTAAAAAAGCGTCCAAATAGAACAAATGCATTCCCAAGTATATGTTCACACGTCAGCGCTTTTAAAGCGCGACGCTTTTTTATCGCGCAGTGTTCTATTTTCAACGCTCGGCGTTGGGCGTTAAATAAAATAGACCATAGGAAACTTCTTACTATTAAGGCTTTGTCAGATAGGACGCGTATTTTAGCGCTGCGTAGTAGCGCTACAGCGTCCTGTTTTAACGTCGCGCGAGGCTTCGTCAAACAGAACGCTTTAGCGCACGTTAGGACACAGCAATTGATATTATTAAAGCTGCATGTTGTTAACATAATTATTACTTACGAACAAAACAAGGTACAGCGATATTAACTCCGGAGTCGGAAGAATTTTTTACTTACCAGTTTCATTAATTTCATCTCCGATTTGTGCCCACAATTTTGCCTTCATTGATATATCTTTATAGTTTATATGAACTATCCTTCGTATTATATAAGCATGGATATTTTCTAACCAATTCTATCAAATTTTCGGTCATTATGCAGTATTTTATTATTATTTTACGTCTATTAACTCCGACGCTAAAATAAAATTTGTAAAAAAATACAACACCCGACGTTAAAGCGTCCTAACGCCGCGTCAGAGCGTTGCGTACTGCTAGCGCCGGCGCTCTGTTTGACGGTATTCTACGATGGTAGTAGAACACATCTTAGCGTCATATCGCGGCGTCAACTTAACGCTCTGACGCGCGCTAAGTACGCGTCCTGTCTGACAAAGCCTTTATGCAGACGAGCGCTAAAAAAGCGCCGGCGCTGCGTTCAGTATGCCGCACGCTCGCTCAGCGGTAGCACGTGTTTGTTGTGCTTATAATCATCAGAAAATCGATACGATGTCGTGGATTGTTGATCCCGAACTATTAATTATAGATGTGGAGTCTCGTCCGTTCCTGTATTCAAAATCGTTATAGACATTTGAAAATAATTAAAAAAATTCCGGGGTATTGCCTTAACTCTTCGTACAGTGTCACAAACTGCCCTTTTAAGTATCTCTGTTCATTCAGAGGATGTACCCAGAATGCCTTTTGTTTCCTTTTTCGTCTTTTAATAACACAAATCGCTAGTGCCAATCTTTCTTTCTTTCAAATATACCTAACATATAAAAATTAAAACAGTAGGTTTTTTTATCATATTCCTTTAAGTAACATGTTTATCGATGACGAGTTTGAACAAATACCTAAGTAGGTACCTACAATTAGTTTATTAAGAACAAACTTTCCGAGGAATTCTAAGCAAATATAATAATATAAATATCATAAAGATATTACGCAACTGACATTACGTAATTATTTTAGCAGAAACCATTTCCACGTCTTACTGAAGCCAGAGACGAGACATGAGTGATTTTAAAGCGTTAGTATGAACAACCACAGAGAGAACGTTTAAAAAGCGCCAACGCCGGGTTTTAACGCAACGCTTTTTTAACTCTCGTGCGAATGAGGTCTAACACATAGCGCCGCAGAGCGCTTAGCACGGAATTCGATTCAACTAATACTGCCTAATCCTGACCGGTGCACAAAAATAGCATGGTGTGCATTCTGAAAGGCCTTGCGCAATTGCAGCCGGTGATTGATGATAATCCTCGGCCCATCTGTATGAGCCGAGCCCCAACAATGCTCGTGCGTTGCTTTCCACTCGCCACTCGCCGCTCTCCAGGACGCTCCTTGTTTTGCAGTTGTCTCAATCAATTCGATCATCGTTGTTATTTATTGTCTACCCGTGACCCACCTTTTTATTCCCTATATATCCTTTTTTTATTGGGGGTTGATGGTGTATTTTTATATTTATTTAATACTCTCTTTCGCACGAATTTTTACAAGTCATCCGTTTACGTGTTCCGCAAGTGACATCACATACCATACCTACATTTGTGTTTCATCATTCATTAACATCACATCTACATCACATACCTACATTTGTGTTTCATCATTCATTAACATCACCGAACGAATGGCATCGACGAATCATATTAGTTTATTTAAATAAAAAACACCTCCGGGTGCTATGTGAAAACGTGAATGTCACTTTAAGGCAGTAATGGAATATTCGTGCTCGCTAGGTTGACGGTTTGCGGCGTTGCTAATACATACTTTAAATTTGCACCCGTGCCGGTTACACTCGCGAGCGAATAGAGAACTTTCTCGAAGTTTTAAAGGGATTTAAATGAATCTCATTTCAAGGAATACATGAGCCTGTCATTGGTGACGCTCAAATATATAATTCAACTGATGTTTTATGTGATTGATCTTCTAGGACTTTGATGTTTTTCTGATAGAAGAATATGTTATAGTCCTTTCCACCTAAGATGATTTCTGTGACACATCGATTTTTGACACGTGTAGAGATGTCTTTACTGAAATCATATCAATTGTTTTCGATAATCGATAATATTTTATATGGAAATGAAATCGATTTGAATAAAGAACCAAAATTAGTTTTTTCGGCATTTCGCCAACAATTAAGTAAGGAAACTTAGCAAACAACAGCAACAAAAAGTCAAAAATAACAATTAGTAACAATAACAGACTACCACGTAAAGTATCATTATAAAAATGCAACTTGTATGCACTCGTACAGACGATTGACTCGATTGACAAACGATCACAAGATGGGCGCCGATTATATGATTTTCCAACTCTATGATTTTTCAACGATCCATTTCATGTACACAAATTGCGTAGGTATTATATTTTTGTGTTATTTTATTTTATTTTTCATTATATTAAACTAAACAATACTGTTTTCGATTTGTAAGTTTAAGATGTTTTATTTTTATATTTTTGGCAATAATTCCGCCATAAAATAAAAATATTATGCACTAAAATTATTTTGGCGTTTTAAACATAAAATACGTAATTCGGAACACGATGAAGTGTCACAGGAATCATCATAGGTGAAAAGGACTATAGTATATAATTTGAATAGAGTTTTGAATCTCTCATACTTCTTGATTTCTTATACACGCACATTAATATATTATATCCCTACATAATAATATTTGTAATTATGTCTCTACTGATGGATCTTAATTCTTAATTTTCTATATGTAGGCGCTAATATATCTCTAATATATCTAAAAGGCGTGTCAAATTCAGCACAAGAAAATATTTTGTAAAACATTTCCCTATTAAATCCAAATAAAGTGAGAGCGGATCGTTTGTTTTATAATAAACAAGAAAATAAACATTTAATTAGGGCTAGCAGGTAAAAGAAAGACCTATCTAAACGAAACGAACTTCGGAGACTTGTTTCACTTTATATAATTCTTCTTTCTTCTTTAATGACTTGTTGTTATAGGAGTTTTACTTTTATCCGCCAAAAGTATGATATTTAAGATTTCTTTATATCGGACTTTTTACAATATTAAGCTATTCTGTGAAAGAAATAATTACGATTACTTTTTGCAAACTTTTCTAGTGTGATTGCTAAGTTACGTTCTAATTCATTACATAATTTAATGAGAGCATAAAGCTATCTTTGAAACTGTATATTTAATAATTACTGAAATTTTGATTTAGCGCATGAATATTATAAATTATAGGTTATGTAATCTAGTAGTAGTATTGCGTAGGCATAATGTCTGCTACTTGGAATACTATTGAACTAACAAAGTACTAGGTATTGAAATAGTTTCAATATTATTATCTTATGATAATACATAGTTAAATTTTCAATAATATATGTAAGTTTAGGTTATCTAAAAAGTTTTAATCTATTGCATAGCTTCTATCGCGGGCCTTGAGCGCGGGGACCGAATCCATAAATTTCGTAACGAAAAATCCTCACGCTCCCCACTCCGACGGGCACGGAGGTGTGGCTTGAAGGCATAGCATGCAATATAGCTTTAGCAGTCCCTGAGTGCCACACGCCTTTTTTTTCTGTGCAATTTCTTTCTAATACCTGCTCTACTTTACGCTACGCAATGTTTGACGAAATAATATTGAAGAAAGTAAAACATTTTAGTATTAAATACTTACTTACTTACTTAACTAGCTCTGCGACCCAAACAGAGTCTTGGCTTCCGACACGAGTTCACGCCACTTTCCTCGATCGCACGCAGTTTTTTGCCAATTGACGGCCTCCAGCTTGCGTAGATCGGCTACAGCTGTTGCGTCGCTCCATCGATATCTGGGACGGCCCACGGGGCGTCGGCCAGTTGGAATGCCCAGATATGCCTTTTTCACGGCCCGGTCATCCCCCATTCTTAAAATTTTTAAGTATTAAATATAAATACAAAATTATTTTTAATTCTACACTGTTTGTTAATTACACTATAGGTCAAATTACTCATGAATCATGATCTTCCAAAATAATTACGAATAAATAAAGCAATTCATCACATAGTACTTTTAAACTATCTCCTACATCCGTTAACTATACACAGTATTAAAACGTATTAGAAAAAACAGGCTTTTTATTCATCAATTACAAAATTGATTATCTATAGTTCTACAGATATTTTAAATGCACATTTACCGCTCGCCGTACAGATACGACGTTGTGAACTCATAAAACCTTATCTCTGTCCTCTTATGACGTGTTTACTATCGCTTGCTTATAACTTATTCTCTGACCGAGCTGAATATGTGATTTTTAAACGTTAAAATCTTTAAAAATTGCTTATTAATCACAACACTGCTTAGATAATTTATAATCACGTGTGGTGAATATGTATTACAAGATAGTAAGTATACAAAAATCGCTGAGAATTTTATGTTGAAATTTTGCATAATTATTTGTTTTAAGTATATCTTCCATCGATCGTCGAGGCGCACAGATTCTAGGCATCGCCATATGGTGGACGTTCCATGTACCCGGACTAAACGGTTCGATTCCACATTCTTCATTCGAACCGCAAGGGACTGGAACGCGCTTCCTGAATCTATGTTCCCCGACGAGTACAATATGGGGGTCTTCAAGCGAAGAGTGAACCGGTACCTACTAGGGAAGCGCGTACCATCTTAGACCGCATCTTAGCTTTCCATCAGGCAAGATTGTGGTCAAGCGCTTCCCTATCTTAAGTAAAAAAAAAAATCTAAATTTAATAAGCCATCAGATTAGTAAGAATTTTTATAAAATTATTTTTAAGATCTGAAATGAATCTGAAAATGAATGATATTACTGTGGTCCAAGCTAAGAGCAAGAATAATTAAATATTTTTTTTTTAAATAAAATCTTTATTTTGCCAAAAACATTAAAATCTTTTTAATAAAATCTTTATTTTGGCAAAAAATTGTTCAAGACACATATCTATTGCACTATTTCTGCATAAAATTAAATAGTTATTATAAAATTGTTCCTGTTTTCTTTTACTCAGGTTTTTAGCTAGAGACGCTGCCACAGCAAGACGGGCAACTTTTCTCAAACAAAAAGAAACTGGATTACCTATGCATGACTATAATTTTCCCATATTTCTTGCATATTTTATATTTACCAGGTATAAAAATATGTAAAAAAATACAAATCGTTTTTTAATTTCATTTTCTCTCAAAAAGTGGTAGTCTAACTAATAAAAAAACGGTAGCAAAAAGACACTCAAACCACCGTTTCCTGCAAGCAAAGACTTAACTAGTTAAATGTTACAAATATAACAAACACAAAGAAGTCGTTAAAGCTTTGTGAATTGTGAACTTGTAATACAAACTCACTTGAATATTTCACTTTCAGTTAAACAATCGTTCGGTACACCGTACAGTCAAGTACACTCGCCGTACTAAACGCTCACTCCAGAGGGTCCCGATTGAAGTACCGGCAACAATGACGGTCTTGGCTTTGTAATACTTTATTATGTGCCGGCAAAGATCCCTTGACAAAACTTTATTGGAACATCGAGTAGAAACACTCACATCTATATGAGGCACTAGTTATAATGTAGGTAGTAGGTATTATTATATGAGAAACCTTGTGCAAAGAATAATATCCATTGAAGATCGCCACAATGGCATAATATCGCGTGTCCTTTTATTCCGGATTATTGTTCCAACGTATTAGCTACATGATATTTCTTAGTATTGAATATACCTACCTATTCGATCTTTGTCCTATTCCTCTCGTTAAAATAATAGTTATTTATTAATTCAGCATGAATTAATATTAACTAAACTGCATAATTTGCAGCTTTTCAAAGAAATCATACAAATTAATACCAACAGTGTATGAGATGATCTCATGATCCAATATAATTGCCTATTAATCTTTTGACGACAGTAAAAATCATCATTTATACAAATGTTATAGTCCGGGATACATCGCCCATTTTTGCAAGTGATTACTATCAAGCTAATTTTTCGTGAGTAGCTTTATTTTGATGAGATGCCCAATAATTTCATGTACAAAACTCTCGATTGTGGTAGCTACCAGAGGAAACAAGGATAAAATATTTTGATTTGATGGTTCTCAAATATTAACTACTAACTGAATGTTTTTTTTTGTTCAATCTCAAGATAATTATCTAAATTATTCGAAAAAATATTTGTCCTACAAAATCTATGGTTTGATCAAAGAGTCCCCATTTCCAATGTGTATCGATAACGAAGTCATCATAAATGATTACTAACCAGCTGATTTTTTTATTTTCACTTATTTAATACTTATATAATTCAACAGCAATATTGTCCTACAAATTGCGTAATAAATATTTGAGAACCGTCAAATCAAAAATTTTTATCCTTGTTACCTCTGTAAGCTACCACAATCGAGAGTTTCGTACATGAAATTATTGGGCATCTCATCAAAATAAAGCTACTCACGAAAAATTAGCTTGATAGTAATCACTTGCAAAAATGGGCGATGTATCCCGGACTTTTATATTTGCATTTATTCTATGCACTACAAAAGTGAAATGGCATACCTCTACATAATATTTTACAACATAATGTGTGTAGCCACTTACTTGTTAATTAAAAATTTTACCCTTTGCCAAGTTCATCGGGGGTGTTAGAGTTTAATTACTTTTAATTACTTCAGACTTGAATAATAATACATGTTACAGGTGTATAATTTGTCATGCCATATTTAAAAATTGCTAGCTGTGACTTTAACATCAATAATATCAATCGGACAAGTATCTCGAAGCGAAATATTTTCCTGCATTTTTCCCGTAAAACTTATACGACTTAAGCTGATTAATTTAATAAACCCACTTAACTGTAAGATCTTACTGCTTAAAAGAAAGAAAGCATAGTTATTTATACACAATAATGTCAACACTATTAAATATTAATGTTGAAACAAAATATTACACAAAAGCACTAATTGAAACATGCAAAAACAATTTAGAATACAACGCGACATTTCATTTCAACACTGTTTGACAAAACTTGTAAATGTTGTATGCGATAGCGTAAAGCATACAAATTACAATTCAGTGCATAACATAACTTCGTGTAATAATTTGTTGTGAATGAGCTTTTTAATTTAATACGAACGAATTGATTTCCCAATTAGATCTGTGTTTCCTAGTGATTGATTTAACTTCAGTACCTATCAGACATTTGGAAATTAGTAACTACTTTGTGATAATACTTCGGGAACTTCGGGAACTTTCTTCGGGAAAAAAAGACAATACAACACTTCTAAAGATTTACTAAATACGCATCTATACATGTAAATCACGATTTATTTGTTTAATAACGACATTTTCTTACATTGATTTCAATTAAGGTTTTCAAAGACTCAATACAGCACAGAATTAATTATTAAGTCGCATTTTAAGCGCGTTAAAAAGTTCCTTATTCTAAACAGACATTATGCAAAAAACTACAATTACCATTGAACAGCAACACAACATATTTAATATTATGTTACGAGATTCGATGAAATAAAGAAACCAACAAACTTATAGGTACCTTCCCCAATAATTTTCTAGATAAACCTTTTCTTGAGTTATCGTGTTCTGAAATTAAATTCATTAGAACAACATAATTACAACGATAATTATCAGTTTTCTGGTTTCGTATTTTGTATAGACTATAATAATAGGCTATTTGACAGTATAAAAAATAAATTACTTTTTTGTGTAATCTATATATATATAAGGTTTTTGAAGCGATTTAAATTAATAAATGATATAAATAATAACTTATTTATTTATAAATCGTCGAGAAAAAAATCATATTTTTTAAAATTACCACGTGACCGAAAACATCCATGATTGGCTGCATCTGCCATGACGTCACAGCGGCGTAAATAACAAGTGATCCCAACGTTTACTCACGTCGTTGCTGAATTTCGCTTTTGGTTTTGTTTCTTGTATAACTTATTTCTTGTGATTCAAGGTGTCTGTAATCAGTTTTGTTCTTTATGTGTTATTTTTGTTTGTCATGGAACCGAATTTCGAAAAAGCAGACAGTAGAAATCTACCTAAAGTGGACGCTATAATGGTTGGCATGTTCTTTAAAAACAACCAAGATTTTTACGCTCCTCAATTGAGAAATGTGAAAACAGCTACGTAAGTTAATATTTCAATCGTCATTCATTACCTTTTTAGTTAATTGTACCTACAAACATGAATCACAATAGCACAATAATTATGAAGTATACATTTTTTAGATTAAGTCCTTTGTTTTTCATTTCAGCCATCCAGTTTATAGGATTGACGTGTTTGTATTGATTATTTTCAATATCAATACAAACACGTCATCATCAATTTATATATATATCATTATCTTACCTCAAGCAGGTACCTAAGTAATGAGACGATTTATACTATGTATTGCAAATAAAATAAACTGCCTACTAGGTATTCAACACCATACTTTCATCGAAGTGGTCTTCACAAAAAAATATAACTGTTTTAATTGATATAATATACCTAATATCACTTGGATTTCAGCGAGCTATCAGCTAACTGACACTTTCTACGCATTTTTATATATTTTGGAGCACATATAAATAGTTTGTCAGGGGTTTTAATAGTTGTGTTTCTGCATCCAGGAACTACACACCACCTATAAGAACTCATTTTCTGGTTTTTAAACAGATTAACTTAATTATACTATAATTAAAACAAAAACGAACAATAAGTACTAGGAGCAAGTTGATGTTTACGCCGCTGTGACGTCACCATGGTCGCGAGACGCCATATTCTTCAAAATTGTGTTTTGGCGGCGTATTTGAATATCATGTTTTTATTTTCCATTTTCTCAATGAATAACTACAAAAAATTAAGAAACAACAATTTTGTGTGCTCTATAAACGTATCTTAATAATTTGAGACAGTTTTCAAAACCTTGTCAAATAGCCTATTCTACTCGAGTCAGTAATAAACTTTCCTTGTCATTGAGTTTGCTTGGTAGAGATTGCTGGTAGCGAAAAGGTCACCTTCTCTATAACAGGTAGCTAAATTTTTAAATTGTTTTCAATATGGTATGCTATAAAGATTTATTTTATTATATTTCTCTCTTGCTATTTTTAATCACGTAAAATATAAAATATTCTATATATCAAAAGGTATATTTCGATTTATTACAATCATACTATTTTAAATAACGTAAAATATAAAATATTTTATACTAGCGGTCCGCCCCTGCTTCGCCCGTGGTACATATTTCGCAATAAACGGTAGCCTATGTTCTTTCTCAGGGTCTAAAGATTATCTGTGCCAAATTTCATCAAAATCGGTCCAGTAGTTTATGCGTGAAAACCATTCATACATACATACATACATACAAACCTTTCCTTTTTATAATATTAGTATAGATAATATCATTTTACATTGATTCATTACAAGGGTATTGGCATCACAGAGTTGTTGCTCCTTCGGCGCCACCATGTCTCGCCTGGTGGGGTGTGTAACGATGTAGTCGTAACTTGTATTAATTCATTCATGTGAACAGGAATATGCTCAATTTGATAATTTTCCTTGTAACTTTCTACTTACCTCTGTAGTGGCAATATTGATGTCTAGACAATTTCATTGCTGTGAACGTTTCGCTCTTTATCTCTTTTTGGATTATGAAGTTTAATTTAGAATAGATAGTAATTATTCTATGGATGTATCAGAATGTAATTAGTATAATTTTTATAGTTAATATTCTCTTCTAATTTACATTAAAAATATCTTTTACAACATTATTTATGTTATTATTGTAATAATAGGAAGTTATATTTCCTTGTAATTTTCGAAGCTTTTAAATTCCTAACAGAATATTTAACATTGTTTACTTAAAATCTCGTAAACGTTAATCAAACTTGCTACAGAGAAAAACTACACTCACCTTGCGTAAGTTCTTTGCTTTAATTCAGTCTCTATTTGCTTTAGACTAGTCTAGTCTAAAACTCTTTCATTCATCATATGCAGTTTTTTCCGTATTTTCCAAGACGAGCCATTCACCTTTTACACAATGCTTGTCGTTCCCAGAGGTGTTTGCGACTTTTTCACATATAAACGATGATAAAGTCAGTTTTTATGTTTTTTGTTTTTGTTTTCCAGTTCAACTGGTTGTTTTTTTTATGTAGATTCTGTTGTAGTAGTAGATAATAAATACACTTAAATTATGATCCATGCCTATTTTAAATGAATATAAATTTAATCAAAATAGGAGATTTAGTTTTAATAATGTAATTTGAAGGTTTCATTGATATAAATATACGCGTAATGTGGACAAAACTCTAACTTTCGATTAGATCTATGTAATTTTGTGTTTCCTTATTCATTCTCAACTGAACAAGAAAAGATTTATAAAATACTAGCTAAAAAACCCGGCTTCGCCCGGGAGTTGATATGAGATGACGTGGTAGAGTCGAAGTAAAAAAATAAACTATTACGTAAAAAGTAAAAAAAAAGTTTATTGAAAACGTTTTCTCATTATTTACAATACTTGTTTATAAACAACATTTTTCATTTTATTGTCCGGAGTATAATATATACATAATTTTTTCGGATTTCCTACCTTGAGCAAGCTACATATAGCTGACCGTGAGAGAAGCAGGATTCTTTGAGGTTAATGCCACAACATTATTTTAAAGTTTGTCCTTGCGCTTTGTTAATTGTAAAACTAAAGGCTAATTTTATTGGAAACTGCAGTCTTTTAAATTGAAATGGCAATTCCGAAGAGATCAGAGGTATTCTAGGTATAAATACTGTCTGTCCTTTGGTCTTTCCAGAAATAAGTTCAGCTTCAATGATATTATTCGATAGCTGTTTTACGATCATTCTAGTTCCATTACATAATTTTGGGGAGTTGATATTTCTGAGTAGTATGGATTGGAGTTCCAATTTTCAGACGAAGGCAGTGTAATGGCATTCCTGGTACTTGTAAAGAGTTTAGAAATTCAGTGGGGAAGTTTTTCGCTGTTCAAATTAAACTAACTCTGGTGAGGGACACCGGGCTCTTATATATTCAGAGACACTTCAGAGAGCTACTAGGCTCTAGAATATTCGAGAAAATTTGAAAATATTTTCTCTCTCACACCTTCTAGAGTATTCTGGTCATTATCGTCCGCCATAATAAAAGGTTCTATAGCGGTAGCATTTGTAGTAAAAGCGCGAAATTTAAAAACCTAAATTTTTTAATGTTTTGAGAACTAATTTGGATAACTAATTTTATGTCGCTTTAACTCCAAAATATAAGTTAGCTAATGACGTATAAATACACAAAATTTAATAACTTTATTATAGCAACAAATTAAATTTAAGACTTTATTGAAATTGGAATTTTAAATTTCATGTCACTACTATACATGCTACAATTGCTCGCAACGCTTTTGGAAATTCAACCCAAACAATCGTTGTCCTGAATGAAGTTTAAATATTCGATAACAGATGGCGCCACTATGTAGGGTTGGAAAGTTCCTTATATCTTTAGAAACACGCCCTTTAGATTAAAACGGGAACTTTCTAGCTTCTGTAGCGGTAGCGTATGAAGTAAAGGCACGAAATTTAAAAACCTAAATTTTTAAATATTTTGAGAACTAATTTGGATAACTAAAATTATGTCGCTTTAACTCCAAAATATACGTTAAATAATGACGTCTAAATACACAAAATTAAAATTTAAGATTTTATTGAAATTGGAATTTTAAATTTCGCGCCACTACTACACATGCTGCAATGGCTCACAACTATGGAGACTATAATACACTATGACTATTGTGTATAGTCTCCGAAGTTCAAATATTCGATAACAGATGGCGCCACTGCACTTAATTTCCAAGTTGAATGGTCGGAAAGTCCCTTATATCTTTAAAAACATGCCCTTTAGATTAAAACGGGAACTTTCTTGTTCGAGGGGGGATAAAGGGCTATCACACCACATAAGTCCCTTTATCGTGTCGGGACTCCTTTTTAAGTTTTATCGGCACGCACATTTTATCGACTTAGTTTTATTATATATATAGATGATACAAGCATATAATATACACAGCTTAAAAAAGATTGAAGAAACTCATAAAAAGTATACTTACATAATGCTTAAAAACGTAGCGATGAATTGTTAAAAATGGAGTAAATGGAGTGATATGTACTGAGTTTTACAGCGGTAATAACTCATAAGTCAGGCGCGTAATGTGCGTGAAATAGATTCAAGGCGGGCTCCTCTCTTCTAGAAGAATTCCCGACTTCAGGCTGCCGCGAACCGCTGGCTTGGAACGTTAAATTAGCCCGCCCGTGCTGGATCGCGTTGTTTGAAATATTATTTGAAATGATATGAATATCCGCTTTGTCGTATTTCATCCCTATATTCTATTTACTCACGGTTGACGGCGTCATATTTTGTCGCTTTATCTTGTATTCAATTTCTCGTTTGTATTTCTAATATGTGCTAAGTAATTCTAATAAAGTAAGGTATTTACTTCATCACAATTGCGTAAAAGAATAAATATTATCAACGTGTGTTCATTCGTTTGAGTTTACCATATTAATTATAATACTCTGTTTCCAACAAACGATTTTTGTTTAAATGAAAAGAGCATTAAGTCAATTAAATAAATTGGACAAAATTTAACGAAGCACTTAAAATAATTTGTGGATTTCTGCAGCCACATTTTGATGAAATGCAACATGAAATACAGGCTTTGCCATATTAACGTGGCTGATGTGGCCGGATAATAAAATCGACCATATTTTTGTCAGAACTTGAAATATAATGACGGATTTATGTGTAATCACCCTATATTTCTTATAAATGACGGCGCAATGTTTTCACAATTTACTCAAAATATTTATAAGCATTCGATAATATCATTATATATACTTACTTTATATATTATGATATCATTGTGAACGTTTGTTAATTTTTAAAATAAATACATAAGCCGAGCTCAGCATAACGTGGATGCCAGATAGGTAAACCATGGCGACAATTAAGTTCCTAAATCCACGTTTCGTTTCGTATAATATCAGTTCATTCTCACCAAACTTATATTTTGAAATGGTAGAATATGAAAATTTAAATAATTTCATTTCTAAATATTGTCGTAGTGTTCATTTTAAGTATGATTGCAAGTCTTAAGGTTGACAATTATAATAATTAGTAGGTAGATATAAATATTACTGTAAAGTCCAAATTTGAAAATAATAAGAGAGGTTTGATAATATCATGGTTAATAAATATCCCATTCATTCCAATTTCCATACTATTTTATACAAATTTTGCAAGAGATTTGAACGATTAACGTTACTACAGTACTTATTACGTCTCGCACTACTAAAAACTAATGAAACAACAAAAACGAGAGACCAGTTCCAAGTCAACACGCTACATCTGCGTCCAATGTAAACTAAAAAGGCATATAAATGAAAACGGGAAAAATACGAGAAACAAAAGGGCGACGAAGTGTTGGCTCTGAAGCAGCCATGAATAATCCTCCCGTCATCACCACGCGAGCGCGCTGCCCAATTAAAAACGTACTCTTTCCACGATTTTTAGCTTAGAATATTGTATAATAAGCCAATAAAATACCCCACTTAACGCCTCCGAGGGCCGTCGGCTATGAAATATGCAGCTCTCTCTCTCATTACAGTTAGTAGAAATTAAATGCATAATCCGTCGCTTTTATAGAGCTACGATATTCTGAAGCACATGAATCGGTGCGATCGAAAAGTTAAAGCTTTCAAATGTAATAAAGAATATTTTAACTGGAAAATATTATTAGATATATGTTTTTCAGTATTGGTTTGAAATAGAGACAATTTTGATGCGTTTCTTGCCAACTATCTATCAAGCTAAGTTACAAAACTAAGATAAACTAAAATAAGAACGTATTATCAAACAGTTAATACAAATCCTAATCTTGTCTATCCTTTATTGATGCCATAAATTTTCTTTTATAACACTTTAAAATAAAATAGAAAAATCATATAAACGTATCTGCGGTCGTGAGTTCATTGGACCCAGGCCACGCTCAAGCCATTATTTTGCCCACTAGAAGTAAAAGAAATGCCTTTTTACAGGGATAGAGCTATACATAGCTCTCTGCTATATATACATTCGTCTTGTAGGTATTTAATTAATATCAATTTATAGAAACGGGTTGCGATTGATGTTCAAGAATAAATATAAACTATGCAAATCATTGATTGCGTTTAATTCTTTGAAGATTTACAATTTTCAGAAGATACCTTTACAGCTTATTTATCTTTATAATACAGTTTATAAGAGACCTATGAGTCAGTATTTACGGTATATCCCGTCATATTTAAACGAAGAAAATACAAAGGATTGTACTTCTAAGGGAATATTAGAAATTACATTAAAAGTAATGTTTGAGTACTACTTATTTCACCCCAGAAACCGTGAAAGGTTCCACAAAAGCTGTTTCCTATGTTCGCGGTGAAAATTGGCCACTTATATAACATTTCACGTCAATTTACAAAATGCAAAGAATGGAGATAGCAATTTTATTTAACGTCTTATCTCACCTCCTTCGGATTGAATTTTACATAAATTAGACGTAAGTTTTGGTTTAAAATAAATTCATGAAAACTTATATGATTTGAGTGTCATTTCCTGAGCATTTTTAGTTCCATATGAGATAAATTTTGATCAATAAAATAAAAGTTCAAATTGTTTTTTTTTTTTAAGAGGAATTATTCAACCCGATATGTTTATGATAACGCAAACAAACTAAGTTTTTCAACTACGAGTATATTTTAGTTGAAAAATATATAAAAATAAACAGAATAATTGAAATGTATTTTATATGTGGTTTACGTCTACACATAGGTACATGAGATTGATGAAAAGTAAACAACCAGTCCAAACATATCGGACACCAAACTTTCAGTGCGGATTTGATTTACAGATGGAGGCGTAGACCTACGTTATTTAGATGTAAAACCTAAACGAAATTTTACAGTAAAAAAACGTTTTGCAACATATTATGTGCGGTTACAAATTTATTTATCACAAGACGTGTTTTCTTAAATATTAAATTTAATAATTATTTCATTTAAGTAAGTAGAAGACAGTTATATTATCAACTGGCTTTAAACATTGCACCTTAAAACCTTTTTTATTTATTTCTTGAGAATGTTAACAAAATACACAATCAAATACACTAGCAAATTAACAAGTTGATTACGAAAGATTATTTACATAAAAATATCAAAAAGTATCAATACCGCGGAAACACTATAGATATGTTCAAGTAAAAAACAAATATAACACAGACAAAGAAGCAAAACCACACTAGTTGTGAAAGTATTAACACAAAAATAGTCAGTATTATTTCCCATGTAAAGATGTTTATTTGCCGGTGCCGTTACCATAACTGTTAAAATAAACAACTGCATCTTGGGAAGCATTGTTTGTATTATTGGATTTTTCGAAGATATTTGTAAATAAACAAAGGAATCGAACATGCTGTGTATCACGTGATGAATGATATAAGAGTACCGTGTGATAATTTAACCCCGAATGGGTTACATGCTGTTATTATATTGAATAATAATATGAAATTAGATATAAGGGGAAGAATAGAAAAAGAATATAAATAAATAGATTTTTAATGAAAAACTATAGGCATTACAGATAGATGTTGATATTTTAATTACAATAAAAACCTTTTCTTAGGTAGGTACTTTTATTTTTGTAATTGTACCTACCTTTTACCTTAATGTTACATTAAATAAATAAATGAAGTTAAAAGAAAAGTTGAAGTAATCGCTGTTAGTCGTTAAAATATAATAACTAAAAAAAATAACAACGCAATACGATTTTTTTAGTTTTAAATAGTCGACTATGATACCTAACTATTTGCATAATTTAATTTTTCACAAAATATACAGCCTTGGTAATAATTAAATAGTTTGCTCGTGCAATAAAGTATTAGTATTAGGGGAATATCATTTTATACAGTGATCCTGACGCCATTTATCACGTCATGTTTACTTGTATATTGCACACTATAACCACAACCATGATAGGACATCGCAGATCATTAACCCCTTCATCACATAAATAATGCCAATCCAGTATGCAAAAATCAAATTTAACGATAATTTCTTTAAAAGCATCTAAAATCTTTTTAAGAGGTCTTATCGCCACAGGGCTACTAAATAAACGGCGCCATGAACATTACTTAGAAAAAAAAGGAAAACCACATTGAGTTTATTTGTTTCGAAAAGGCGGGACGTTGTGGCATCTGATAACACCCGATTTGCGACCTCTCCATTAACAAATTACGTCTTTGTGTTAATCTCGTAAGTATATAATGGTCTTTATGCTTATCACATTATGTCTCGATAGGGTACTATGGAGGCATAACAGCGTTGGCATTAATAAGCCCTTTAAATAAAAAGGGACGAACAATAATATTTTATCACATTATTTACTCTCATTCCCCACGTAATTACTTACTAAAATAATTGCGTAGACTTGGGTATAAAATGTTTAAATACATACATTATTATTTTTTGCCGATGAAGAGTTTACTTATCAAATTTTTTATTCTTTTATACTTACATTAATTAAAGTTTTTATTCGGTTGTCCTGTGATTAAAAATGTAATTTATTTTGTAAAGTAATAAAAAAATAATTAATGGATACCGTTTAATAATTATTTACGGAATTTACGGAGCAATCGAATAAAAGCTGAGCCTGATATTATGATATCGATAATACTCATTTTGTGCTGAAATTACATCCTTCATTGTTATAATAATTCTAAACGCGTATTAAAATTTGAACACACTTTAGTTGTAATAATTTCATTTTAATCTTCTTATATATAAAAATGAATCGCAAAATGTGTTGGTAAGCGCATAACTCGAGAACGGCTGAACCGATTTCGATAATTCTTTTTTTATTATATTCCTTGAAGTACGAGGATGGTTTTTATGTAGAGAAAACGTAAATATGTACCACGGGCGAAGCCGGGGCGGACCGCTAGTGAATAATAAAGTTGTTTATTTTCAAGAACAGTGACATCTATGAAAAACAAGTGGCATTAAGATGAGGAACGGGTGCCTTCTCTCTGTGAAAAAGGTTCAAGTAGGCAACTGAAGTAGGTTGTATCTTTTCGTATAATATAAAAGATTTTTTTTATGCTTCATTTATAAAAACGTGATAAAAACGTATTATTTCTTGTGTTATTTACTCATTGAATTAAGATATCCATTATTTCATGTTCCTAAAGGTTTTAACAATTTTGAGAAATTGAGATAATATATAAAATTGTTTTATGAAATGATCTTCTCACCCATTAGATTTATAATATCTTAAAAATGAACAACTACGAATATCTCATGAAATAATAAGTTGAAGACAGTCATAGCACTCAGCAGAGATACTGTATTTAATAGGTATAGTAAATGTTACATCACGATCCGCCCATACCCGTAATTTGTCTACAATGGCTATCATCCGCATACAACCACCATGCAATTTAATAATGTTCCTCAGATCTTATTCTGGTATAAAAATCATAGTAATAAATTAAATATGGCAATACCTTCATGTTTACAGTTTTAAAAAGTGTTAATTTTTTATCGTTCTTGTTTACTTTTCCGATCAAGGTAGAGTTTTAATTAATTCATATTGAACTTTCTCACAAAAAACGGTTGTTTTCGGAGCGTATTAATCAAATCAGAATTATAACATCACTAGTTATTGTAACTTTAATTATGTATAGTAATAGTAATTCAACTATTGTCGAGCCAATTTAATAGGCAACATTTGACGTCTATCAATTTTATCTTCATAGGGTGGTAACCTGCTTAAAAACATCGATTAAAGTGAATTAATCGATACGGACTTGAAACATTTGTCAATCGAACTTGAAACACATGTCAATAATTTATGATGATTTTTATTCCCAAGTAATCAATGCATTCGATTATAGATGTCAGATTTCGATTTTTAGAGTAACGTCTCTGGTATTTAAAAAGAAAAAAGGTTTATTGACACAAAATTGTAGCAACGTCAGTTCTTTAAATCAGAAATTGTTTATTATGTTAAGAATGGTTTATCAGTAAAATCAAATCCTAAAATTACTTGTATCGGTCATTATTATTATAAATATGTTATCGTAATTGAAAAAAGTTAAGCAAATGTGCAGTTCTAACAAAACGAAATATCATATTATTCTATGTCGTCGTTACTAGGTTACGTTGTTGAATTTTGTTGAACTGTCAAATGTTGCCTATTAAAATGGCTCTACTATACAATGTCTGTTTTCCATCTGCGACGCTCGATAATTAAATATCTACGGTTTTATCAATTGACGTCATAGTTTAGATATATCTATAAATATAGATCAAGTTGTACTTATATTTTGGAGTAAAAATCTTGTTACGTTTGTGTAAATTTTTAAATAATGTGATAGGCAAATGGGCTGGAGGTGTTACCCTTGCCGACAAAGTGAGAAACACTCATATCCGTGGAAGCTTCAAGATTAGACCAATTGAAGAGAAGCTGTCGGAAAGACGTCTCCAATGGTATGGCCACGTGATGAGAAGACCTGAAGAGCACATGACCAAGCGAGTCTTGGCCATTAATTCTGGACCGAAAAAGCGCGGCAGACCTCTACAAACTTGGATGTCTGTTATCAACAAAGACCTGAAGAAAGCTCAAGTAAATGATTCGACGACCCGGAATCGATGTCTCTGGCGAAGAATGACGAGGAGAGCCGACCCCA
>CAJQZN010038600.1:0-10748 GCA_907164685.1 Colias eurytheme | reverse complement strand
CCGAGTCTGTGGAGTTTAATTTTGCCTTAGCACGAGCCTTTTTTTTTTAACAACGATTTAAGTTCAGCCGTCATCCAAGGAGCAGGAAGCTGCTTCAACTTGACTGGACGTATTGGAGCATGAATATCAAATAAGTTCAGTAGTAAAGAGTTGAAGAGAGCCACCTTATCGTTAATGGAATTTTCAGCGTAAACAACCGACCAATCAATCTTGAGAGCATCTTCACGCAGTCGATCATGATCGATTTTACCAAAATTGCGTTGCATGACAATTTTAGGTTTAGTTTTGGGTGGTTTCACTGAATAAGAGAGGAAAATGAGGTCATGATAGGAGAACAAGGAACCAGGGCATTGACCATGCTTAGCAACATGCTCAGGAGAGGAAACTATGATGAGATCAAGGAGAGAAGGTGAACAGTTAGGAAGGGAGTGGGTAGCTTGAAGAGGAAGGATGTTAAGGTTATATGAATCAACAACGGATATCAACTTTCTACTTCGATGGTCATTTTTGAGAAGGCAAGTGTTGAAGTCACCCATAAGAATTACATGCTTATAGAGGGGAGAAAAAGAGTCAAGAGTACAGTCAAAAGAAGAAAAGAAATCAACATGAAGGTTAGGCGAATAAAAAACTCCTAAAAGAATTTTGGCATTGGATAAGGTGACTTCAACAAGAAGATGCTCGGCCGCATCAGAAGGCGGGGGTTGGGGAGAACAACTAACAATGTATTTATTAATATATATATTAAATAATGACTAACAAACACAATCTTATTTGAATTTATCTTCATTCTAGTTTGAAAGGTCTGGTGCGTAAATATAGTGGCTACCAAAATTCAAATTAATATAGAAACAAAATATAAATGTTATTTATCAATATTCAAATACTGGATTTACCATATGCGAAGTTAAATATTAATAATAACATGCAAATTTCAAAGGAAATACGATAAATGGTGCGTTGTTTGTTACAAATATTGCCTAACCAACCTTTCGGAGAATCCAATAAGAATATATTGAAATTGTAACAGACCATCCATGCGAATTGAGTGGTACGGATTGATATTAATATGGAATGTGGAATTTAGCTTTTATAAAATATTAGAAGACTAGATTTCCGCCCGCGGCTTCGCTCGCGTTTTCAAAGGAAAACCCGCATAGTTCCCGTTCCCGTGGGATTTCCGGGATAAAACCTATCCTATGTGTTAATCCAAGTTACCCTCTATATGTGTGCTAAATTTCATTGTAATCGGTTCAGTAGTTTTTACGTGAAAGAGTAACAAACATCCATACATCCATACATCCTTACATCCTTACAAACTTTCGCCTTTATAATAGTATTAAGATTAAGATTATGCTCGATTTAACACGGGATATAAGGATTAAGGAATCGTTGTATAGCAAATATGCGCTAGCTTATGTTACTCAGGAAAAATATTTAAAATAAAGTTTATATTAGAAACAATTTAGGTCCACTTATTAGAATTAATAACCTTATACGTAACTATGCTAGTGCAATTATACTTTACAGCGGTTTTACCCGCCGCGCTCAGCTCCTGTCGTTCTAGCGAGATGATAATATATAGCCTATAGCCTTCCTCGATAAATGGGCTATCTTACACCGAAAGAATTTTTCAAATCGGACCAGTAGTTCCCGAGATTAGCGCGTTCAAACAAACAAACTCTTCAGCTTTATAATATTAGTATAGATAATATATAGAATAGATTTGTACATAGGTATTCAAATACAGTAGCAAACTCAAAATCGCAACATACAACAGATACAATTTATCCACCTTGAATAATTACACTCCTTACTATGCTGCCCACCATACACTAAAGTGCAGTAACAGCAAAATCACGATTTCGAGTAAAACGCATTTAAAGTTAAGAATTGATTTTAAAAAATCAACAGAATGATAAGCAAAAAAATTTGAATGCAGAAAGGTTGTAAAGGCATAGGTTCACACGTTAAAGCAATAAAAAAAAAAATATCTTAATAACTGAATTTATTATGGCCATTTATTCTTTTTGGTGCCTATTACTGCATAGCCTTTTTTGTAAAAAATACCATTTTAAACTTAGTAAAATGCAGCAAAAAGCCCTATTACTGCGTTTGGATCAGTTATTTTGTCAAGAAACCCAACTAACATGCAGTAAGGTCAAAAAAATACTGCATTTTAGTTAGTTTTTTAAGAAAAAAGTGTTCAATTTACTAGTGCAGTAAGAAAAATAGCTAGTTCACAGTTGCAGTATTTAAAACATTAACTGCACTTTAGCTAGGAATAATCATATCTGTGTCATTATGCTATCCAAACTAATCTGCAGTAATGCTGTATTTTACTGCGTGTTAGTCAGTTTATAATGATAAAAGAATGTTAAGTATTCACAACTAAAATGCGACAAGCTTTGATTTTACTGCATTTTAGTTGGGAGTTCGTGACAATAAATTGTATTTTCTTAATTTGCAGTAAAAATAGCTTGTATGGCGGTAAATTTTACTGCGTATTAATTTTTTTTTTTAATTTTTTTCCAGAAATATAAAACTATCTAAAGAACTGTAAAATTATATTGCTTACTGCATTTTAGTTATGAAACCTTAAAATTTAATCTGCAGTATAATTTATACTGTATTTTAGTTGGGAAATCACGCCAAATTGTTAATTTTTTTCGTTTGCAGTAAGTGAAAACTGTTAAATAAAAACCATTCTTATAGTCTTAGAAATAAGTAAGTTAATTCAATAGAAAGCTTAAGAAACCCGCTTTCAGAATCACTAATAAAACGAAAAATCACAAAAGGGCTGTTACTGCTCTTTAGTCTCTGGTGGGCAGTATGGAACGTCCCTTTCGGAAGTCGTTAGAAATACTTGGATCAAACAAGCGATTGTTGCCTATAAGTAACTCAATTTGAATAGAATTTAAAGCGTAGGCTCAAGAATGTTGGCGCCACATCCTAAGGCTAGATATTAGCTTAAACGGGACACCAGTTAACCTAAACACGTCAATCGAATGGATAATCGGTTATCGTTGAATGGACAATCGATAATTGGATCGATTAATCGGTAATGTATCGATTAATTTGTCCCAAATCGATGTGATTAGCGTCCCGGTTTATGTCTATTTGAGAAATGCGGACGCTGATATGTTTCGAGTTTCGACTTCGAGTTATTTATCGTGTGTAGGTTTACCCACCGCGAAATTAGGAGCTAAATTATGTCTTTAATTATTATTATTAGTTATTTTTAATTATGATAATCACGTATAAAATACATGAAATAGTTTTTAAAATGAATTGAAATACTATAAAAAACTAGATAGGTATTAGGTACCTACTATAATATTGTAGGTATGACTTCGTTTGTTGACATTCGTATTAAGACGATACACAAAAAAAAATCCACTGCTTGGCGGGCGGAGTCTAATAGCTCGCTATCGCGAACGCGGGTGTGCGCGAAGCATAGAAATCTAAATAACAAGACACATAGAAGTGCTATAATGTCATAATTCGTATGAAAACCGCTGTCGCCAAAATCAACACATTCAAACCGAAAGCTAAACAGTTAAACAGTACATACAAGTAAACTATGCCTTTTATTGACAGCTTGATTTTAGTGAAAACTAACTTATCTATTAAATTAAGCTTTTGAATATGTATCCTAACGCACGAATTTACGGTTTATTTTAGAATAACATCCCTAAGTATATGAGACTTTTTGCTCCAATACGAACAAACGTGATAATAAGAATGGTCGACTGTGTCATTCATTGTTATTTCGATTACTATGGTGACACTCGTAATACTTGTAAATATTCTATAATTTTAAGGAAAAACGGCATTATTTCAAAAAAAAAATATTTTCCGATGAAATATTATTCCTTTATAAGTATAATTACAACTTGTGGAAGAATTTCCGCAATGGGAATTGCTGAAACACACCATGTATACACTCATACGTCTCCAGAGCAACTGAACAGTGACGAATGCACTGGTGATGTGCAAATCACCTGAGTGGCGACAAGGTCACGCACGCTTACGACTTCTAGTGTCTTGTTATTTAGATTTCTATGGCGCGAAGTCATTCTTGCAAACTCGCCGCGCTGCCGCTGGCCGACTCGGGACAAACATGTATGGAGTCGTCATACAGTTATAATATTGTTATACATTTATTTAATTGTTGATTTATTGGTTTTATTTTCTTGCTTATAAACAAATAATCTTCTTTTTAACAACTACTTAGACATTATTAATAATTATTATTATTTCGTAATGTTTACTTTATTACAAAATAATACAGGTTATAAATAATCTTTAAAATAACAAAAAATATTGTTACTCTGAAAAAATGAAATGGTACTCAATAACGCGGACTACTGAATTAATTTAGATAGAATTTGATGCTGACGTAGATATTACATCATGTCCAGAAATGAAAGGTACTATTTCTGAAAGAAGTTATAAACCCTAATTCTTCTCAGTCAAAGTCAAGAGTGGAAGATATCACTAATACAGTAAAACTGATGCGAAACTTTGGATGTTAATTTGTATATTTTTTTGTTAGTTGTTACTTAATCACGTCAAGACTACATTACCAATTTTGATAAAATATAGCTAATTGCCTGGATTTACACATAGGATACTTTTTATCCGAACTGAACACTTCTGTGAGATAAAACAGGATTCACGATATAACCTAATTCCACGCGGGCAAAGCCGCGGTCGGAATGATATTTTTTTTAACAAAAAAATTGTTTAAAAAAAAACACAAAATAATATATTGACGCATGTATTTATTTTTTGCACTCTATTATAATTGTAATTATTCATTACAAATAATCAAAATAAAATAGCCAGAACAAAGTTAGGCCCTGGTAGGGTAGGTAGGCAGGTACAGCAATGTGAGACGAACACTGGCTCATTTATACCAATAATAATGTATTATAAACATTAAATTAAGTTTACAACAAAAATACATAATATTAGCTAATGTGAAAACGAATCAACCAATCATCCCACAACAATGAAATGTGCACACAAATATTCATCCAAATCGGTTCATGTGATTAGGAGGAGTGACTGCAGCGCCATCTTCCGGGCCCAATTGTGTTTCCAGATCACTCAGGAACTCAATTTAATATACTTACACAAAATTTTTCGAAATGAAAACTCACATTACTATGTAAATACGAATATAAACCTGTTTTAATACTAAGCAATTTCCCGCACAGGTGTAGTAAGTATAAACGAAATAAATATCAACATCAAATTCTTTATACAACATACTTATCTACCACCTACTAAGAAATGTAATTCTTGAAATTTTTTCGTATTTTTTTTTAAATATAATATGTACTACTCCAATGAGCTCCTGTTCCATATTACGTCCACCATACTTCCACTAAGTTCACCATGATTTTTTATTTCTTTGCACTTTGTTGCTTTTTGCTAAAAATGGAATCATGCGATAAAACCAGTAGAGCGTTGATAACATACATTTTTGACTGAATAAAGGTACTTACGAAGGAGTGGGTTCACATTGTGAACAATCAGTGGGTTTATTTTCCTTCTGGATTCCGGATTTCTGAAAATATTATCTATGCTATAAATGAAAAAATCTTACACATTCGTTATTTACTTAAAACAGGGGTACATATCAAACATCGTCTATAATACAATTATCATCAAATTTAAAATAAAACCAACTTACTTCATTAATTTGTTCCAATTGTAAGCATTCTTTTTCCTCCAACCTTTATGTTTCTTCTTCTTATTTTCTTTATTGTCCCCATTTGTCTCATTTTGTCTTATCGTGTTGTCACCCTTTGTTACGATTGCGCGAGCGACACAAGTTCCTCGTGTGACGGCCGTAGCGGGAATGACTCGTGCAGCGATCGGGGTAGGAAGGTACAGGGCGGCTCCCGCTATATTGGCTGGTCGCGCGCTAATTTCAAGTATTTCTTGTTTATTTCAAAACCATCGCATATTTCAAAATTCTAAATCGGTAGACGTATAGGTTGTATATTTTATAGTTAATATCCAAAAAGTCGTAACTTTACGTTTGTTATTTTGAAGATGCCAGAGATTAAAAAAAAATAACAATGAGAACTTTGTATTTTTTTTCTATCGAGAAAATATCATGGAATCATGTTTCTAAAACGGTAGACGTATTGTGTTACTATTGAACTTTCTTGTCAAGAATTTTCATCACGACAACTTTAATAATATAAAAATTACGAAGGTTTAAAAAGGGCCGTAAATGTTAGAAAAATTAATTCATCACCTTAAAAATTACCTCAATCCTACTTATAAGTATAGATACTTATAGGACAAACGTTTGCATGAAATCGGAAATGTCAGAAACAGTTTAATTGTTATAGTTAATCGCTGTTTTGAATTAGATCATAACAATTACTGTAGTTATAAAATAAATAGAAAGGCATTTAACGTATGCAGCTGCAATATAAAGGTTATATTTTACCGGGTTCAAAAACCGGTCGCTGACCGTACATTGTACAATAAACAGAAAAATCCGCATTTCAAAATAGATTTATATTCTTTGTCTTATCCGTAAATCAATGTTCGATTCCCAGCAGAGGTAGGGCATCAATTGCGAGCGCGTGGGTGGATCGACTGACCTAGGCTTTATTTTTAGTTTTTACTTGCCGGAAAAATAGCGGTTATGTGGTGTGGTGGTGCCATAGATTATAAATATTTTTTTTTTAATTTTTGTCACATATTATAGAAACGTATGCCACGGATTAAGTGAATTAAGTTTGATGCAGAAGAATGGATGTGGTAATTATTTGACTTTAGTAGGTAGTTAAGGTGTAGGTCTAAACTCTAAAGTTTTGTTTTTCGTTTTGGATTTATCTAAAATCTGCATTTACAACATTTCAAGTTAGGATGTATTCTATATACAAGGATATCAAATTTCAAGTTTATCACTGGATAATAAAATCACAGAATACTTAATAGTAGCTATTAGCTAAATAAAATATAACTCTAAATTTCTATGAAACTGAATTTTGATATTTACAGGAAGGGAAGTACTTATTCTGAAGCCTATTTCGTTAAACCTATTCTGATGTCATTTTATTAATCATAATAATTTTTCTTAATAATTTTATGTTTTCTCTTTATGTCGTATACCTAAATGGAAATATTTTTATGTGTTTTGTATTATTTTTAATAGTCGTTTAGCGGTGCTTTAGATGACAGCTTTGCTTATGAAATTCATTGCTCGATATAGCCATTTCGAAACTTTTAACTGCCATTCAACCAAATATAGTATATTCTATAGCGACAAGGAACAAGAAAAGATTTATGTCTTTAGATAAAAACACGAGAGCGGGCCAATTAACATTGGAACTAACACTCGAAGCTTCCGAAACTCCATAATTGGATATTTCATGAGTTTATATTTCTCTTCTATAGGTAAATATGAAATTAGGAGATGCTTTTAATAACAATTATAAATATTGGTTGTGATATTTCCTATAGTCGGTAGGTACCTACCAACCTATAGATATAGGATAGGTGATAAATTAATTATTTTGTATCGAAAATATTAAAAATCTGTTCAAAGGTTCAGTCATTGTCGAGTTATAATTTATGTGGCTAACACGACTTTCTTTTATACATATAAATATGTTTTTGTGGGTCAGTGTATTTGTCAGATGTTTCGAAGTCCCAATGCAATCTCCCATTTATTATGAGTAGGTATTAATACATATAAGAAAATATGAAATAATATATAATAAATAGTTTCCGTTTTTTAAAGTAGAACGATTTAATTATGAACACGTTTCACTTCCAGCAAATAAATTACCATAAGGCACATAATTGCTTGTACAAACTATAAAAGCAAATAACTTAATTAAAATGAGAGATTAACACCGCCTACACAAAAGCCTGTGTAATCCGATGTTAAAAATCTATTAAAATTGGTTCGTATTGCCACAGTGGGCAGAGATTACTAATTTTAATCGAATGTAAAAAATGTGTTCATAGATTTTTATTCTTTTTTTTTTTCACTTTTATTAATCCAAACATAACTTTGAGTACCTACTGCATTCCTATTTTTTATTTTTTATCTCGTGTTATTCACACACTCTGACACACTAAATCCTATAATAAAAGGCTTTATGAAGATGTGTGTGAAATGAAACATATTATGATAAAAAGTTTTTAATGATTTGTTACAATAAATTGTGGGTACATACTTACATCTGTACAATTTATTGTAACAAATATTACAACAGTAACAAGCTCTACCATAATATAATATTTTAATATCTACTCTAAAGAAAATCTACATATTTACGATTTTCTGTCACACAATAATCTAAGCACATGAGCAATAGTATTGAAAGTTTTCTTTGATTTAAAGTCTAGGAAAAACAGTCTATTCACAAATAAAATAATACACAAAAACGGACCAGTAAGAGCTGAGAAATCATATAACTAAAAGACATTCAAAAGACACACTTAGTTACTTTAAAATGTTTAAAATATAAGTGTAGATAAATGGTCCGGTATTCCGTTACAGTTATCCAAGATTTTGTGTAACCACCCACACATACAAAACGCTCGGCCCCGTCCAAATAATTTATCTGAACTCATTTATAATAAAAATCTAATACGTTTGATTAGTTCACAAATGTAATACCACTAATATTATAAACGCGAAAGTTTGTGAGGATGGATGGATGTTTGTTATTCTTTCACGTAAAAACTACTGAATCGATTGCAATGAAATTTAGTATGTAGGTACGTGAAGACCCTGAATAAGACATAGGCTACTTTTTATCCCGGAAATCTCACAAGAACGGGAACTATGCGGGTTTTTGTTTGAAAACGCGGGTGAAACTGCGGGCGGAAATCTAAAGTAGTACAATTACTCAATATATAAAGCTGAACAGTTTATTTGTTTGGTTGAACGCGATAATCTCAAGAACAACGGGTCCGATTTGAAAAATCTTTCAGTATTAGATAGCCCATTTATCGAGAAAGACTATAATTTATTTATCATCACGCCAAGATCAATAGTACCAGAGTAATGCGGGTAAAACCGCAAGGCACCGCTAGTGACTAATATACTTTAGTGGACACACTTTCTCGTAGTAAATGGTCGTATGTTTTAAATTTATGTTTCGTATTTGTCATGTTTTGTGTTTGTAATGTAGCGTTCTACTTTATTAGAAACGTTTCAATTTTGCAGTTTCTCAATATTTACTGTAGCTTTTATTGCAGTGACACTGCGGTTTATTTAATAATACCAAACTTTTATTAATAAAATTCACGTCATGAAAGCCAAACTTAACCACTTTTTGTTATCAATTTATAAGATTGCAATTAAAGTTATAATATCTGTGCCACGGGTTTTTTTTTAAATGATAATTATTTTGCCAACAACTTGAGTTTGTTAAATTATTTGTAGAGACTGATTAAGAAAGAATTAAGGAATATAAACCAAAATTATATACTTTTAATTTATACGATCTCATATACAAACCAAAAACTACATAAATTAGGGATTCTACATGTCTTTAACGCAAATGCATACCTACCTAAGTATCGTAAAACCCTCTGAGTCAGCAGTATTACTAACCCTATCAATCATATTGAACACTAGCTGGAGGGGTTTCACTTTCATGGTAACTGACAAAAAACCCGAGAATTTCCTAATCCATAATATTATAATCTACGTATGTAACCAATGAATACAGATCCATCGTTTTTTCTGGAAATAGTAACATATTAAGTACCTAAGCAAAAAGCATTGTTATGAAACAATCACAAAGTATAAGTTACATTATAATTGTTAAAGTTTGTTCATACAATAGACTAGAATAGGATATGTGTTATTTAATATCTCAATATGAATATTTTATACTTGATATAAATTATAAACCTTCTTCTTGAATCAAGAGTGATTTTACTGCGATTTTAATAGATCTCTATCTACTGCGTTGTTCTAAAAATCTTAGCATAGGGTCATACAGCTGGAAACGAAATTGTTTTATACTATACGTATGTAGTGACAAGTATAGATTATAATATTTAATGTTTTCCAGGTCACAATGTCGTCCGGCAGTTGCTCCGGGCCGGGTATCTGCGGGGGGGCCCGTCGACGGCCGCCCCCCCCGCCAGAGCCAGCGACTCTAGCAGCCGACCTGAGCGAGCTTAGCCTGGACCAGGGCTACCACACGCTCGCGGATTGTGGCCCGCCGAGGAGACGACGGGATAACACGCTTAGTGACGCGCTGTGGTTGAAGATTTTGTCGTATTTGGAGGTATGGTTAATAGTTATGTGCTTTGATGATGAACTGTTTTGATTTCTCATGTTCAAAGATATCGAAAAGAAGTAGGTACGTAAGTAGTAAGTAGTATAGGTAGGTATATATAGTAGATAATTTTTGTGTTTTCGGGGTAAAATTGCATATTCTTAATTGATTTTTAGTTTGCAAACTAGGAACGTTATTATGTGTACGAAGTTTTATTTATTGTTGTATTGAAGTCTCTAACCAGTATAGTAATAGTATAATTTACTGATTGTTGATAATTTCCTTGTTTTCTAATATTTAACAAAATAGCAAATTGCATATGCGCATAATGTTTCGCTTTCAATACTGTTGTCGAAGTGAGAGCAAAGCCAAATAATTTGGAAAATCCAAAAGTGCACGCCTCATAATTTTTTTTAATAAATATTTATTAATTATTATTTTTGTTTATTTAATAACAATTAAACCACA
>CAJQZN010038599.1:0-12835 GCA_907164685.1 Colias eurytheme | reverse complement strand
ATAATAATCAATTGGATAAAAGTATTAATAATCATTCAATTATCAAATAATAATTAAATTCCTGACTTTGGTCGAGTAAAGATATCTAAGAAATATTATATTTGTAGTAAGTACGTAATACCTACCAATACGCGCTAACAAATATGTGTTACATGTTTATTGTATAATTTTCACACTATTGGTTTTAAACTCAAACTCAAACATTTATACAATTAGACTTCTTCTAGAAGCACTTTTGAATCGTCATAACAGTTTAACAGTTTTAACATTTACCACCAATTCAGAAGAAGAAGAATCTATTTAATCATAATCGTAATCTTCTACTTCACTGAAACTTTCATCGCTCGAAGAACTCGCCGTCGGAATTTCTTAATGTTATTATAAATGAGTCAGTGTAATTATCTACTTTTGGTTCTAATTGAATACATATATTTTTCCTCATGTTCTCGCGTCTTTCTCCAAACGTCACTAAACATATCCAGACTAATAGCATTTGCTTCCTTTCTAAATAATTCTTCCACAGTTTTCAAGTTAAAGTTCACATTTTGTGATGCTACTTTCCCTTTAATTATGCCCCATAGTAACTCTATTGGGTTGAGTTCTGGATGGTATGGTGGAAGGCGCAATACACTATGTCCATGATCTTTGAGGATTGCATCAAGTAGGTAAAAATTGTGTATAGTTTGGCTTATTTTTTTTTATAATGTGATAACTCTGATTATTAATTAGTAATTAGTAATTTGATTTTAAAAAAAAAAATGCCGATTTTAGTCAAAATTTATATTTTTCTAACAAGATCCTTATCATCCAAATTTCCACCTTGGTGAGAAAAATTGACATTTCTAATGAAAATGAACAAAAAATTAAATGATTTTATTAAATACTGTAAAATAGTCTATAATTCTTCCATTTACTGTATCACAAAATTCTTCATAGATTTTTAGATATTCGTACTACACCAATTACATCACCCTGTATTTATAAACAATTGCAAAATATGACACATACATAGGCCGGGAGATACTGACACAAAATTTCGGGTCATTTGTAACAGAATGGCGGTTCTACAGAGGTCTTATTACGCAATGACTAAAAGAAAAATGATGGTCAGAACTCAGAACGCTGCAGCTGGTACCGGCGGACTAGTCGCGTGGGCGTTAGTCGAACTCGTCGGATAAATAGCGAAAGTCAAACGATTTGTAACACAAAAATTTTAGAATTCACCGATAGCCCATAAAAAAGATGTAGGCGGTAGTGTCATGCCATACTTTTCCGGTGTAACTTACAGCCCCCCATACCGACGCGATGCGTTGATTAAAAAAAAAAACAATTCAAACATTTGTACCAGGCTAACTTTTGCACAGGTAATCATCATCGTGCAGACATTTACGAAAATCGCCATGCCATACTTTTCGGACGATTCCAAATGG
Organism: Colias eurytheme; assembly: GCA_907164685.1. NCBI lineage: Eukaryota > Metazoa > Arthropoda > Insecta > Lepidoptera > Pieridae > Colias > Colias eurytheme. The sequence continues at coordinate 11,405 of CAJQZN010038599.1, read as the reverse complement.
CCACCATACCGCCGAAAATCTGCAAAAAAAATTTTTTTTTCGCCAAACAATTTGTACCAGTATTGCATTTGGATTTTTGGAGAGTATTTGATAAAATGTGACCATTATTATATTTGCCATACTTCTAGTAGGGGGAAAAAGTGCTGCCATACTTGAAAATTAATTTATTCGTCACGTTTCAAAAATACGACTGTACAATACGTAAAATAATTTTTTACAGTATGGGATCATTATATTCTGTTTGTTTGTATACAATTCTACCTAGAAAAAAATATCGCAGATTGCAAACATGGGGCGGATGATTGTAAGACTTAAGCCAAGACGTAAAAAAAAAATGAAAAGAATTGGCGATTTGTACCAGTACGGCATTTTTGGAAAGTATATGATGCAACGTGACCATTATTATATTTGCCATACTTTTAATAGAGGGAAAAATTAGTGCCATACTGCTACAAATCGTTCAAACTACGAATAAAATCTTACAATAAGAAAAAAATCTTATACACATTCGCCACCTCCCACAGGTATGGCATTATCACACTTCTATTTATAATCATTCAGGAGTTGTAGAAAAAAAAATGTAGGGTGGTACAAATCGTTTGGCGAGAAAAAAAAATTCAAAAATTTGCAGATTTTCCGCGGTATGGCGACCATTTGGAATCGTCCGAAAAGTATGGCATGGCGATTTTAGTAAATGGCTGCACGACGATGGTTACCTGTGCAAAAGTGAGCCCGGTACAAATGGTTGAATTGTTTTTTTTAAATCAACGCATTCACGTCGGTATGGCGGACTGTAAGTCACATCGTAACTGTATGGCATGACACTACCGCCTACCTACATCTTTTTTAAGGGCTATCGGTAAATTCTAAAATTTTTGTGTTACAAATCGTTGGACTTTCGCTATTTATCCGACGAGTGTGACTAACGCCCACGCGACTAGTCCGCCGGTACCAGCGTTCTGACCATCATTTTTCTTTTTGTCATTGCGTACTAAGACCCCTCTAGACCGCCATCCTGTTACAAATGACCCGAAATTTTGTGTCAGTATCTCCCGGCCTAACATGTGCAATGTGTAAATGTGTTGACGTTCCAGCTCTTCTTAATATACCTGTATGTGATACGCAAGAAAATTGTTGTCATGAAGGCGAAGCAATAAAAAATATTTTTAATTTGTGAATTCTTATCAAACCAAACAAAATAAATAATAATATTTACCGGTAGTTCCTGAGGTCGTCTTCTGTGACGATGCCACCGAAGCCCTCTATGTCTCGCACGAGCGCCGCCGTGAGGGTGCCGTTGTGCATCGCCTCCGGGCCCTCCTCCGCGATGATGTCGAGTGTACGCGCCAGGGTTGGTTCGCGGATTTTGTCCCCAATGTTCCACACTTCTCCCGTCGCTGGATTCACGTATACTTCCCTGGTTGAATAATAAGTCTCATATATTAAGTCATATTATTTAAATTTGTTAGAAATATATAAATTGAAATTCTTATGTGTAACTAATACTTAGGTACTTTAAGCTTCAAGTGTATTATTTTTACCTCAAAGACGGCTCTGCGTGTATCCGCGCGCTGTGCGTTTTCAGAACGCGCGCCATGTATTCGCTGACTTGATGACCGTTGCGAGCGAGGTCCGCCGCCGGCTTCACGAGCTCCCGCCACGGCAGGCGGCCGTATTCCCGATACAACGCGCCGTAGCCTCGCAGCTCGCCGGGCACGGCTATAGCGAGCCCGCCGACCGTTGAGGAGGCGTTGGCGAACATGTCCTCGTGCGTCGCTGCTGGCGCTCGTTCCCTGGCGTTCATTACTCGAACTCGTTTCGTTGGCGCGTCGTACACCGTTGCTAAGAAGCCGCCGCCAAGACCCATGCATTGCGCGCACCCTAGACCCTCACAGAAGAGCGTGGCGATCGCGGCGTCCACCGCCGACCCATCTCTTTCCAATATACTCCTGTAACAATACGTTGTATTAACATTTGGACTCACACGATGCTGATGATAATACAGTAGCACCTCGTTAAGTCGAACCTCGATAAGTCAAAAACCTCCAAATCTCGAAAAAATGTCTTGTTCCCTTCCCTTCAAACCCGAAAACCTCTATTACTTGAAATTTTGACCCTCTGTTAGTCAAAATAATCACCGAGTCCCTCCAAGCCATTTTGGTACATATTTTCACTCTATAACTCGAAAAATTAAATTTGACCTCTGTATCTCGAACATAGCAACGTTTTATTTTACAACCTTTATAACTTGATGATTTGGAATTTATTACTTCTATTGTTCGAACAAAAATAAGTTACCGACTTTAAGAATTTGCCGACAGTGCAAGTACACTATTGTTTCTTAGAAAACATTTTAGGAGTATACGATAATTAATTTAGGACTCACGAAACATGTGTTTGCGTTAAGTATCTGATGACGAAATTATCGATTCAGTAGCTCAGAAAACCGATACTAATGATTAAGATGACATAGAAGACGTGAATAGTACATGCGCTCCATGGGTTTCCATCAAAGAGGCAAGAACCGCATTGAATACCTTACGAAATTTTATAAAGCAAACCAGTATCTTTGAAAAAGAATTTTCTGCTCTTTATAGATTATAAAATGCTAGAGAACAACCAAATTATCTAAAGCAAAAAAAATACTGACTTATTTAATGCCATATTTTTTATTTTAAAATGATTTGAAATAATGTTGATTTATAATAAATAAAAACATGTTTGTGACCTCTGCAAGTTGAATTTTAATTTATTTTACCTCTCTAACTCAAAATTTATAAGAATAAACCACAAACTCTTTATGTCGAATCAAAATCCGCCTAAGTCGAAATCCTCCATAAGTTGAAAACTCTATAACTCGAATTTTTTGGCGTCTCCCTTGATATTCGACTTATAGAGGTGCTACTGTAATATGAAATTACATTTGGATCTATATTAACCTATGCCAATATTATAGGTAAATACATCTTATTGTACGGAAGACAACTAAATAGTTAGTAAAAACTATCTATACCTATTAAAACTATGTAGTATAATGTATTATTGAAAAGAATTTTCTAAATACTTATAATGATTGCCTATTTATATGCCTCATTAAATGCTTACAGCACCCGGCTTTTAATAACTGGTTTGAATTGAATTTTAATTCAAGCTCAAACTCAAACTCAAACATTCATTTATTCAATTAGACTACTATTTAGTAGCACTTTCGAATCGTCATACCTATATGATATAGGTATGCATGAACTACTTGGCTATATCTGCAATTTACCGTGTTTATAAATAATAACAATTTGCTTGCACAACAAGTAGTGAATCTAAAACTCATGAAAACATAATGCTTTTTTATTTTTATTTAGTAGAAAATAAGCATAGGTACAATATGGTCTCACCTTTCATGGTTTAATTTGGACAACTGAATAATATGCAAATTTTAAAACACGTAATACCTATGTGATCTTACAATAGACAGAATTTCCACGCATTTTCTAAAGATTTTACCTAACATTATGTACGTTGGTAGTTTGGTACCTTTTATATATATTAAAATTTTACAAAATACATTAGTAAAAATTGATTCTTTCTATTTCCATAATTCAGTGGCAGATTAACACATTTTCTGTTTTCATCATACCTACAGGCTACAACGTATATCTATAATCTTCAAACTTCTTGGGGTACATTTACACATTCGTGTTCGCTATTCACAACAACAATATAATATTCGACGATTCATTCACAAACGCAATACATATACCTACGAATGTCGATGCGAATCACTGTTCACTCGCACCGGTAACACGAATTCGCGAATCTCAAAGCGAATAGCGAGTGCACTGCTTACACGTGAGTGTTCGTTATTCGCCTCGCCATTTCCACCATTAAACGAGTATTTACTACTAGCACAGTTAATATAATACTATACTAGTGCTACATACTATTGTATTATCTGAGCTGCCCACTCACCGTCCAACAGAAGCGCACTCAACGCCATTGGCAGCGACGACGGCCCGGGGGAAGCGCGCGTGGTGGCTGGTCCACGGCTGCAGCACCAGCACTGCCACCAGCGCGCCAACCACCAGCGCTGCCAACACGCTGCCTATTAACAACCAACGCGACCTGCCGAACAAATACATCACTAATATTATAAACTTGCTGTGTCATACTTTGTGGTCATACTGTTCCACCTGGGTTTATAACTACACATAGCTTTTTGGTTATTCTGGTGTACATAGCTTTTTGATAACACCCATAAGGCCATAACCTATATTACTATAGAATTTTATCAAAACCCGTCCAGTTTTTTCGTGAAAGAGTAAGAAACCTGCATCCATTCTTACACATTTTCGGATTTATAATACCAGTAGGATTTATAATCACAAGTCAACACATACCTACTCTAAATTACTGATTCGTGTAGCGTTGTAAGTTATAAAATGTAAATTCATTTCCTTGTTATTACTTTCGTATTTGCTGATTAGTTAGGAATGGCGAGTTTATGGACAGGATACATATTATATCCGTAATCCGGCTCTAGCGTGTTGTTTATAAAATATTTTTTTAAATCCCTTGTAGCTCTCTTTTTATAAACTAGTTGTACCTATTCTTGACTAGCTTATCTTGAGTTCAACTCAAAGACGTGTTTTATTCATTGAATTAAATTTAATCAGAAATTTGTACTTACTATATATTGAGTTGCTACGGTTATACGAGTAGGTACTTTTAAAAGATGGAAATGCCTAAATAGTTATGAATTAGAGTAACATCGATAGCTAAGGTAATTAATAAAATTAGTCGTAAATTGATACACACTTTTATATACGTCACGATTTTTAACTATTCAGACACGTATCCACATAACTATAACTGCTGTTTTGTTTTCATGATTCAGGAAGTGAGAAAATTGTTTTAAATTTAACAAAAAGTAAAAATACGATATTTTTCTAAAATTTTGCGTGTATAGAGCCAATTATGGCTTTTGTAAATGTCAATAATTAAACTTCATTATTCAGTTGTGACAAGGTATTATTTTTTCATTGTCCCTAAGTTTATATAGAAACTTTGGGAAATAAGGTATCCATTTGGAATATAATATGACCTATTTTTCAATTATAAGGATATCATCGTTTTTCTTTGAATTATCCTCAACTTTTAGTTTTACAAGAAAACTGAAGCTATTAAGTATAATGATAGGTAATTAGTATTTGCGTAGCGAGACCGTATATCAGGTTTAAACACATTTAGTACTTACACAGTTGTATATTTAATGACTAGCTTTGTTCTCGTGTACTATTGTAATTTACTGTGTGACTGATTCGATTGTTCCACAGAACAGGATTGTTCTGTCGTTATCTCTCTTTTGTAAAACTGCATGTTAATCTGGTCTGAGCGTTTGCGAGATAGTTAGTACAAAAAAATACGTTTTTTTTTAAATTGGTGATGTAAATTTCTGCGGAGGCATTGTAAAGGAAAAGATTTTCAATTTAATATCATTTTTAATTTTTTTATAATTCAATTCAATATAAATTTTTGTATAAGGTATATATTATTAGGGTGAGTCCCTATATAATATAAGTAGTATGTAACTACCCGATATATAAGTGAAATTCTGAAATTTTGATTCTTCATAGTTCGTAGCACCTCTACACCTATAGCCATATCATAATTGTTATTTATTAATAAAGACCTAGCCTTCAAACTTAACAAATTATATACAAGTAGGTATCACTCTATCTATTAAAAAAAAACCTCATCAAAATCCGTGCGTAGCTTTAAAGATCTACGACAAGATTCAGCTTCAGCGACTTTGTTTTACATTAACTATGTAGAGTAATGAATAATGATGATATTCACTGATGTTATAGCCTACACGTTGCTATGAAATCAAATAAATTTAATTAAATTGCCTATCATGTGAACGAGGTACATTTTATTATCAAGATGCTACCAATAATAACTAAACTACAGAATAAACCGCAAATTTATCTACATTTTCATTTAAATATAATGAAAGTTAAGTAATGTATGACTTGAAACCTATTTATCTCACGTATTGTTGAGAGTATAATAGAGGTTACCATCATAACATTGTATCAAAAGCATAAGGTAACATATCTTTGGTAATACGTGTGCTGATGTCAGAAGTTTATATTTATTTATCACTAAAATACTTTTAGCACGTATTATGTACGTATCATATCTTTATGATTCTGTATTTGTATATTTATGTTATCATCATGATAAATAAAATAACAAATTTTCACTTATCCTTTCCAGCTTTGTGAAAATGAGTTAAGAGTAGCAATTACCTAATTTAATAACTGATAAAAGACTGATAAGAATAATATAGATACTTTCATGATTTCCAAATAATTTCTCGGTGCAATAAACCGGGTAACTGTAAACATAGAGCGGGTCCTCCTGACACAGGTTTTATCTTAAACTTACTAGGAGGGCCCTACTACTCCAAATTGTGTAAAATTTAGAAAGGAAATAAACTATTTTTTTTAAACCACAGATTAATATTCAGTTTATAAATCTGATAAGCTAAACTATGAACGATGATATAATCTAAATTCTAGGATAGAGGTATCGTCAGTGGATACTTTGAAAATAAAATGTTTTTCTCTAGCACAAAAAGCTGAATTTAATGTCTCAAATATCTTTGAGAAGAATACGTTATATTTTTACTTTGTAATTATGAATTTTATAATCGAAATAAAGTTTTCATTTTTCGAACGTAATCTTATCTTTTTAATTAATTAGGTATTATTACCAGTAGCAATGCTGCAGCAATGGTACTAATTACAACATAGGTATTACATTAGGTATTTACTGAACGTTTAATTGATACCTATAACCTACGGGTAATCACCGGAAGGAACGATTAAAATTTAAAACACGTTCCATTGATTAATTTTCGTTAACTTTTTTTTAACTTAAAAATTAAGAGATTTAACTATTCCAGGTATTCTGCTCGTAATTCGTCGGGACTGCTAATTTGAATTAGGTGGCCTAAGACCTTGACACATTTAAGTGAATTCGGCAATAGAACAATAGGTAATAAGGTCAATTAATTGTGAATATATGAATTACGAAATAATACGACCCTCTTTGTTTTGTTTCATCTATAATTAAAATAAAACGTAAATACATAAGGTGTTTGGTCAACGTAATTTAATTCGTTTATTACAGACACGCGAGGGAATTAATTTTAATATGTACTTATAATCTATAATAATAATTAAAGAATAATAGGTAAGTATATATTTTATTTATTTATATATTTTTATTTTCCTTGCCTCCTCGAGGGAAGAAGCGAGGAAAGAAAGTTATGTAACTGCTTACTTATAATCCGAATATTTTTTAATAAAAAAATTAGGAAAAGCTAAATTAAACACGAAGAAGAATAATTTCTTGAAACCTACAAAAATGTAATTTAAGTACCTAACTAACTTAGATCATTAAGTAATGATCTAAGCTAACTAAAGAACTAACTACTTTAAATTATTTATCTACTTATATCGCAAGACGCAAAAAAATTGTTGAGATTCACAAACAGAAATTTCGTACACGTGCTAACATCGTAATTGGTTTATATACTAATAATATATATTATCTAGATATGATATTTAAAGATAATTGATCGTGCATATACTTACATTGCTAAAATTATTATTGTTGTAAGAAAAATAAAAGCCTTGCCTATTATTATTGATAGAAATAAGAAATGTAAGTACCTACCTACCTATAATATTCTTGATATCGCGTTTAAGAAAGTTAGTGCCTTGTTAACATACTTAAATAATGGTATTATAATACAAGGAAAGGCGTTTCAATATTTAAATATCGATTTATGCATAATGAAGAATGTTGCCAAACTTGTTATTATTAAATAGGTACTTATTCCGGTTGCGAAACAACGGAATTTTTTACCATTGGTTATGAATCATCCGCTAGAGGGCGCAAACAAGTAAACAGTGAATTCTGTGTGCTCCGTGATTAAAAATTGTTTAAAAATATATTGAACTAATAAGTGTACATAACAACTATTATGAATTGTGTCTTACGCACTGAAGATTTGTTAACAAGCAGTGACAGTGTTAAATATAAAAAGTGCGAGTGTAAAAATCTCCTTAAAACTGTGTAAGTCTGTTACGTGTGATAAACAATAATTTTGATCCTTATTAACTCTTATTAAATAACTACAGGGCTTTTTTTGTAAAATAAGTGCATACCCAACTTAATTATAAAAATTATTCAGAACATTTCAAAACATAATTACGAAACAAAAACTGCTTAATCATTGTTGATTGATCACGGGAAACAAGAAACTCAAGAAATACGGAATTTTTAGTAAACGTCAATATGCAGGATTAGCTGGTTGTGGCAGTAGTCGGAATTAACAACATATGATTGAGAAGTGTGCAAGTTCGTATCCGGACCCGAGACCAAGAATTTTTTTTTATTTTTTTTTTATTGGATATTTTCTGCCCTGGGGAAGAATAATATTATTGAGACTCGATATTATTAATAAGAATCTACCGACATTTTTTTTTTTTTTTTTATAAATTAAAAATTATAAGAATAAACGAGGACATAGAAGTAAAAAATGGATAGCGCATACATTCTTGGTTGCTGTTCAGTTAAAGATGACAACGAAAATTTTGTGGTATGCATAAAATGTAAAGAAGCATTTCATTTTAAATGTTTGAACCTAAGCCCAAATTTCTCGGACGTCAAAGAATGGCATTGCCCTAAATGTGCAGGTAAACGGTCTACTCAAGATCACACACCTATTCGCACATCAAGGAAAGAAGGCACACTATACTCCATCTGTTCTAGGGAGGACAACATTACTAAACGCTCAAATAAGCGACAAGCTTTGTCTTCGCCTCCTGATGGAACAACTGAAGTGGTAACCAAAGAGGAAGTGGTGGACATTATCAGAGAAACTATCAGGACCGAGATGCAATCTATTCTGGCTCAGGTAAAAACTTCCATTAGTTCGGAAATGAAAACAATTAAGACCGAAATTGTTGATCTAAAGAACTCTATGGAATTCATAAACAAGCAATACGAAGATTTTAAAAAAGAACACCATTCAGCATTGAAAACATTGGATCAATTATTAAACGAAAACACAAATATGCGTTCCACTATTACTCACTTGAATGAAAGACTTAACCAACTGGAACAAAACTCACGTTCGAACAACGTAGAGATTCAATGTGTACCAGAGAAAAAAACTGAAAATCTGCTCTCAATCGTATCATCCATTGGCAAAGTTGTTAAATGCAATGTAGAAGAAGAAAGCATCGTTAAATGCACACGCACAGCTAAACTCGACCCTACCAGCGCTCGACCGCGCGCCATAATAGTTCAGTTTAATACACCAAGACTACGTGACCAGTTTCTTGCGGCAACCAAAATACACAATAGGGCACAAAAAGAAATGAGCGACAAACTCAATACGGGAGACATTGGTCTCGCTGGAGAGAAAAAGCCTATTTTTGTGATGGAACATTTATCGCCCACCAATAAAGCTTTACACGCAGCCGCACGACAAAAAGCAAAACAACATAATTATAAATTTGTCTGGGTTAGAGGCGGTAAGATTTTTGTTCGAAAAGCAGAAAATACTGACTTTGTTTACATTAAGGACATGAACTCTTTGGATAAAATAAAGTAAACTCTGTATTTTTTTTGTGTACTTTGAGCATGCAATGTTGTATAAATGTGTCAAAATTCAGTTATTTAAATATGTACTATCAAAATGTACGCGGACTTCGAACTAAAACATTAGATTTTTATAAAAATGTTTGTGAGAACAATTTTGATATTATAATTTTGACTGAAACTTGGTTGAACGATGGAATATTCAACTCGGAATTGTTTGATGGTAGATATTCTGTTTACAGGAGGGATAGACATGATAGCCTAGCGTCTCAAAAGAAAGACGGTGGAGGAGTTCTAATAGCAGTTAATAACTGTTTTAGTTCTAAACAAATAAAAACATGGCAAAGTCCTCTAACTGAAGATTTGTGGGTCATAATTGAAGTTAAACGCGGTACCCGTTCTTACAAATGTGCCTTATGTGTGGTTTATCTACCTCCTCCTGTGACCAGGGTATCACTTGAAAATTTCTTGGATAATTGTAGTACAGTTATTGAGCATTGCACATTTCCGAAGCTTATAATAGGCGATTTTAACATTGGATGTATAGATTGGAAATTGGTTGACGATCCCAACTACACTTTACCAAGTATAGCTCAAACTTTAGTAGATTTCCATTACTTAAACAATCTTAAACAATTAAATTTTAATGTAAACGTTGGTAACAAAGTTTTAGATTTAGTACTCACTGATATAGGTAGTTGCAAGGTAGAAAGTACATCCTCGGTTCTTAGTAAAATAGATTTACAACACCCTCCAATATTGATTAAAGTTGATACATCATTGAAAATCACAAACTGCCTTGCCTCGAATCCCACTAAGTTGAAATATAATTTTTTTAAAGCAAATTACGCCGAAATTAATAAAACTCTATATGATACAGATTGGAAGAGTGTTTTGAACAATTGTAAAGATGTGAATGAGATGGTCGAAGCATTTTATGCCTATATTGATGATATTATTAGAACAAACGTCCCTTACTTTCCTTGTAAGAGTAAAAAATATCCACCTTGGTTTTCACATAATCTTATAAAAAGACTGAGAGAAAAAGAGAAGTTAAGAAAGCGTTATAAAAAGTATAAAAATCCACTAGATAACTTAGAATACAAATTACTAAAGAAACGCTGTGATAAATTACTTATGCAATGCTATAACGCGTATATGATCAAAACAGAGGCTCAATTGAGACAGAATCCCAAAAAATTTTGGGCTTACATTCACTCACGCAAAAATAACAACCAGAACTTTCCATCATTGATGACTTACAATAATGAGAGTTCCAGTAACGGTACAAGAATTTGCAATATGTTTGGGGCATATTTCTCATCTGTCCATAGTAGTGTAACGACAAGCCCAAGTACCTCATCCACCAAAAACTTTACTCGCACATCAGACTCATTTGCATGTATTAAAATATCGCGGAAAGAACTACTCCAAGACCTAATTAACCTACAGATTGACAAGGGTTCTGGCTACGATGGCGTACCAAATATTTTCATCAGGAAATGTGCAAATACATTAGTTGAGCCCTTACTTACCATCTATAACCGCTCATTGAGTACGGGCACATTCCCTGCGACTTGGAAAGTGGCTAAGGTTGTACCTATTTATAAAAGTGAAGATAACTCTAATATAGTAAATTACAGGCCTATTTCGTTACTTTGTGCATTTGGTAAAATACTGGAATCATTCGTTAGTCGTAAGTTGCAGGAATATTTCAAACCCTATAT
>CAJQZN010038598.1:58917-76157 GCA_907164685.1 Colias eurytheme | reverse complement strand
ATTTTTATAACTACGGGGTATAAAATTCTAAAAAAAATAGAGGTGATGCATGCTAATTAACTCTTTCAACGATTTTTGGTTTGATCAAAGTATCTCTTATAGTTTTTGAGATAGGTTGATTTAACTGTAATTTATTATATTTGCTGCTACGGAACCCTTTGTGCGCGAGCCCGACTCGCACTTGGCCGGTTTTTTTAAATATCAAACTTAGTATTTCTAAAAGTCTACAAAATCTATATGTATCTAACTATGATCACAATTCACAATATTTTTGGATACAGATTGAAATTTTTACTTTCGCGCCCTTTTGGTAGCGACGCACTCTGCACAGATAAAAAATGCTGACCCAATTAGAATATCTAAGGAAAAATGTGATTCAACCTCACACGTGTGCCATTGGAATATAAAGCAGTTATCGATGGCCACAACATGTTTATGTATAACTGTAGTCTGTAGTCTATTATAAATTATAATACTAAACATAGACAAGCGTTATTCTTTTGTTTGCATTTCGCGCGCAAAAGACCTCCTAAAGTTCGATGACATATATAGGTATTTTCGGAAGCTCCTAAAGTTGAATGACTTTGTTTATATTTTATCTATGCTAATTTTATGAAGTTTTATTTGAATAAAAATTTACACGATTAACCTAGTTAGAAATTCTAGTTTAATATAGCAATAATAAAATGAACTTTTGGACTTCATCTTTTGAATTTATAAAATTTTAACAATTTTCGCATGGCATTTTTCGTTACATCTACAATATTTATTACATTTTATAATGCTTTAAATATAGGACGAACACATGAACATATTTTGACTCTAAAACTTACCGTAATCTGAACAACGCCGAAGTGTGTGAAGTTAGTCTTTGGATCAGTATCGTAGGCTAGTTTCACGTCATAGTGTGTAGGAATGACGTCATCGGGCAGAAGGTACTCGCTGTCGGCTGCGACCAGCGCAACGGCCAGGCAGAATATTATTAGCCGCATTTTAACTGTTGATAAAGAAAAAAGATTATAATATTATTCTTCTTAGTATATATAATTACTACTAAAATTTTCTGCTTTTTCATCTATACTAATATTATAAAACTGAAGAGTCTGTTTGTTTGATGCGCTAATCTCAGGAACTACCTACTGGTCCGATTTTAAAAATTCTTTCGGTTTTAGATAGCCAATTTAACGAGGAAGGCTGTAGTAGTATCATGATATCATCACGTTATGACCAATAGGAGCGGACCACTGCGGGTAAAACCGAAGGAGTTACACAATTAGTTTTAAATATACAGTGAGGCAATCATTTTTCCTACAACGAGAAAACCACAATTTTAAGGAAAATATAATAAATAAATAAATATAAAAAATAAATAAAATAAATAATAATGTAAACAAATAAGGTGAATATCGACTTTAAAGGTCGAAATAGCTAATAATAACAAAGTAATAATCTATTTGTTTGACTTTGAAAGTGATGGACAAGAATTAAAAATAACAACATAGTTTTAGCACTATGACTTTTTGTGTCAAAGTACCTACACGGCTTAACACTTAGGTCTTAGGTGATAGGTTCTAACCGTCCTAATAGGTCATAGGACAGAATCTCACATCAGAGCTCAGAGGTATCACATTATGTAATCATGTGCCTTCCCAAGCTGTGTTATTTAATTGATGTGCAATTTGATCGAAACTAGCTTAGAACAAATGACTATAGTCACGAAAAAACTTAAAAAATAAAATTTGAAACTACGCCTAATCTTGAATTGATAAAAAAATAAAAAATGCATAACTATGAATAAGATGAATTCCAAAGAACATTGAAACTAACAATTATCTGAATAGTTATGCGAAATGTACCTATTCATTTAATTCCCGCATGTGTTATCCTTACATTTTATGGCTTATTTATGTTTTACATAAAATATGCACTTTACATCTAATTGTTCAGTTAATTAAGGACAAACGTCGTTACATAAAATTAAACAATGAATAGTAAATATGGGTCATAAATACAATGTGTGTCGCCTTAGCATGATTTTGATGAGGGAAAAACGGTCCTTTGTATGGAAGTACATTAATTATATGCCTGTATTTTATCTATACTAATATTATAAAGAGGAAAAGTTTGTAAGTATGTATGTAAGTATGTATGTATGTATGGTTTTCACGCAAAAACTACTGGACCGATTTCAAAAATTCTTTCACCATTAGAAAGCTGCATCTTTACTGAGCAACATAGGCTATATTGCATTTTCAAAAAAATTAGAGATCCTTACCAAAAATGCAATAATGTAACCCAAGGTGTAAAAAAATCCTCAATAAAACTTCTGTCATCGCGTGCGCTGCGGAATCTATTGAAGATAGAACAAAAAAATGTTCTACAGTATTATAGAATGGATCAATATCTACAAGAAAGTCCGCGATACCATATGTCCATCTTCAGTAGTTATGTTACTACAACAACTTTTTTACGTTTTCAAAGTAAATAGAAGTGCCGACAGTAATCAAACCATGTTATCCATACACATATATTAATCCTTATCCCATTAAATGATGTTTTATTATAGACTGTTTCAATACCAGCAAAATACTTTTTAAATGAAAAGAATTGGATATTCCATTCAAAAGATATAACGAATTTAAAAGTGTCAATCTACAGAAAATAGTATACTGTTCGAGCAGGCCGTAGTGCGGGGGTCACGGAGAAATTCTACCAATATGCGTCTTGACGGAACACAGTGGGGTTTTGGTCGGTAGGAATCCGATATAACCCACGGCCCCTCCCCTGGAGGCCGTGGGTATCTATGAAAGATTTCCCCACTAAAACAAAAAAAAAAAGGCCGTAGTGCGGGACGGGGTAAAGGTGATTTTCATGTCCGACCTATAGTAGACATTTCACTGTAAAGATATCGCTATCTATGCGGGTGAAACCGCAGGGCATTGCTAGTTAATATCTAAAACGCTAAGCTATTGTCAACAATAACAATATTGTTGGTAGAAAATTGTAGGGTGCGTAGTAAAATATGTGGTAAACTTGAGAAAATTCGAAATAAATCCAACTTCCAATTTCGGTACAATATTTTTTTTATTTAAAAAATATTGAGATCTAACCTGCATATTTTTTCTTAACTGATTAATGTTAAAAATTAAATAGCCTCGCTGTTTTAAAACAATAACCGGAATTGTTTTCTTACAATAATAATTATTAATGACTTTGTCTTATTATTTTCCTCAATTCTAATGTTGACACTAAACCACTCTCACTTATATATTTACCTATAAATACTGAGGAAAATGTTGGTAATTCCCCGACTATTTTGTTTTCATAACATAACTAACTGATTCAGGACAACTCATTTTTTTATTGAGCAAGAAAAATAATTATTTTACGAAATGGGTTGCCATCTTTTCAGCTTCATTTATACTATGCAGTATACGGTATAGTAGGTACATATTAATTATTATATTATCTGTGTTATATTCAACAGTATGCAACAGAGCAACGAATATGCATTCATCACAAAGCTAAAGGCTCCATCAACATTGTTGTTCAACTGTTGTTCAACAAATGTATACGGTGAATACGAGGCTTTAATGTGTACTTATCCTTCGTGTAACGCAATGATACAGAATATTAGATTGTTGTTTTCATCATCACTACATACTTAGACGGTAAAAACAAAGTTGCTTTCTCTGACCCTATGTATGCTTAAATCTTTAAGGCTACGCAACTGATTTTGATGCGATTTTTTCAATAGATAGAGTGATTCAAGAGGAAGGTTCAACCTATATAACTTATTATGTTTTAGACAAAACGGGCGAAACCGCGGGCGGAAAGTTTATTATATTATAAGTTATACTATGTAGTAGGTAACAATAGATAATTTCTATCTTTACCGACTGTAAATGTAATTAATAGCATCTAAACTTACGTAAGTATACGGAACTGCCCTGATGTTACAAACTATTACATTATATCTCGCCTTTCACTTGAATGTTTTTGTGTTTACAATCTAGTCGGTTGTCTGTCAACTTTGAAACTTCAGCGACGATTTTCAACTTCAATTTCAGACAAGTTTTTTTTTTCGTTAACTAAACCTAGGACTACAAACATTAAAAAGTGAAGTCTCATGTCCCCTAGTGGGGTAAGGGGCAGATGCATTATAGATCTGTTTTACTGATCGATTTTCTTTAGGGACAAGTACCTAGGTGATCACTGATCAGCCTTCTGTGTCCTGCCAGACCGAGACATTAATTTTTTTACAAACATTAGGACTCAATTTGTTTACATCACAAAATCAGTATTTTAATAAAAAAAGTATCTATCTAATAATATACATATATTATTAGATAGATACTGCATAGATGACTAGATTTCTAGGGCTTCAACTGTCCTTGCACTAAATAAGAGACTTAGCTTTCGCGGTAATGACGCGATACAATTTATATTTTTTCAAATAAAAAATATTAGTTTTAAGTAATAATAAATTCCGTACAATATAATATTGGGCTTTGGAAGAACAAATATAATTTGGCTATAGGTAGCAGTATAATATCAATAAAAGTAGGTAAAATTATAATCATAAAATAAATATATATATGTAGATTTTAACCAAAGTTCATATATTATGTAGTTATTACTTACGTTTATTTTTTTATTCATTTAAAGAACCAACAACCACTGTATCATCACACTATTCTCATACTATCTATACCCCGCATTGCTCAGCTGCTTATATTGCAATAATTGGTCTAAGCGTGATGATATACAGGCCCAGCCTATAACCTTCCTCAATAAATATATATAGATATAATATGTTAACAGTGAAATATTTTTTCAAAACGGACCCGTGTTTCCTGAGCTTAACGCGTTCAAGGAAACGAACAAACTCTTCAGATTTATAATATTCTAGTATAGATTTAAAGAATTGTTGTATTCTGTTATAAAAGAGAAGCCAAAATTATAATTACTACATATTTTGTTTTTTCCTCATACATTTTTAACTTTCTCCATTTTACCTGGTCCCAAAGCTCTCAGGTGGTTTTCGGAAACCTAATCAGTTCAAGGTTCATTGCACTGCCAATGTGATAGTGATACCCGCCGTTATGATAATGTATTTCATAATTTATTACTTTTAACTTGAATGCGTTGAGAAAAAGGTATGGAATATGTGTTGATAAAATATTTTACGCATTCTGCTATTGAAGGCTTTTTATTATACTGGCGTAACTAAGTAGTCCGTGATTATAATTATGATATGATAGATAACAATAGCAATATAACTAAGATTGTAAGCTACGTTATTTGGCTATGTTTTAGAATGAAGCGATTCGTAGGCAAGCGCGAAATTACCTAATTATTTGTTTTTACTTTTATGTTTCAATGTGAGTTCAATGTTTATGTTGTTTGAAGGTAGATTTAAATTGTCGAATTTGTATAAACCTTAATATAAACAATATTCGTTCTCACGTTTTTACAACATTAATAATTGGGCCAAATAAGTAGACTACTTATCGTCTTTGAAGGCTACTTGTATTTTAATTTTTTTTTAAACTAGCTGACAAAGCATGCGTTTATTTGAATTTTGAATATAGGTAGGTACCTACAGATAAAGCCATTTCAAGCTGAAAACTTTCTTCGTTTTTTTGGACTTTAAGTTCATAAAAATTCGGTCAATTTGTTTCAAAGAAGTTACGTCACAACTTACAACACTGTGAAACGAAATTTTATAAATTTTTATCATACCTAGGTAAGTCTAAGTACTTATTTTTTTTTAATCTGAAAAATTTTGGCACCACAAACCTTGCCATTCAGTGCATTAAACAATAGAAATTGTCGTATGAATTATTCAAAACTAAAGGTCGAAGGTCGTGGTGTGGTGATCGTCTGACACAGGATAACCATGTACGCCTGACCCTGAATATTGGAGGCTTTACTATGAGTTATGACTCATTACGCGTCAGCAGTATAAATAAAAATATAATCATTGGATAACAATTTATTCGCGATGTGTATTATTTTCTACTATCTATCCGCGCACGGCTTCATCCATTCACCAAACTTCACCAAAGTTTTGGGTTCATGACCAAAGTTAAACTCAAACTCAAACTCAAACATTTATTTATTCAATTAGACTTCTTCTAGAAGCACTTTTGAAACGTCATTAAGTACATGTTTTTAACATTTACCACCGATTCGGAAAGCAGTATCTACGGAGAAGAATCGGCAAGAAACTCCATAGTTGCTCTTTTTAATCATGTCAGATTTACAATTTTACAAATTACATATGTAATATCATAATATACCAAAGAACTGTCCTGTGGTTTTTACGCGACAACCCTCCATGGGTTTTTATCTTCCATATATTCCTTAATACTGTAATAGGCTCTTTTGACAAGTACATATTTTTTATATAAGATTTAAATTTAGAACTACTAAACTCTTTAATATTATGAGGAATTCTGTTGTAAAAGCGTATACCTTGGCCCATAAATGAATTTTGAACTTTAGCTAGCCGGAATAATGGCATTTCAATTTTATTTCTGTTTATTGTGTCATAACAATGTCTATCTCCTACTTTTGTGTGTAAGTAAGCGTTATTATGTACATATAAAATATTATTAAATATATACTGCGACGGTACAGTAAGGATACCAGTATTCTTAAAGAGATCTCTTAGTGAGTCTCGCGCACGCAAATTATATACAGAGCGTATGGCTCTTTTCTGTAATATAAATATAGTTTCTATATCTGCAGCCCTGCCCCATAGCAGAATTCCATAGGACATTATGCTATGGAAGTAGCTAAAGTAAACCAATCTAGCCGTTTCTTCATCGGTGAGATGCCTTATTCTTCTAACTGCATATGCAGCTGAGCTGAGCTTAGCAGCGGTGGTGGTAACATGGGCCCCCCATTGAAGCTTCTCATCTAATGTCAAACCAAGAAAAACAGTCGATTCCACAGGGTACAATACCTCCCCGTTTAAAATAATATTCCTTTTCACCTTTTTTACATTTGGGAGGATAAATTCTACACAATTTGTTTTTTTTGTATTTAATAGTAAATTATTAGCATTAAACCAGTTGGATATGCGTAAAAGAGCAGAGTTTACTTCGTCAACATTTGTGTCATGTCTATCCACATTAAAAATTAATGAGGTGTCATCTGCAAACAGTACTATTTCACACATATCCTGCAAATAATAAGGTAGGTCATTAATATACACTAAGAACAAAAACGGTCCTAAGATAGATCCCTGCGGAACACCTATGTTAATCGGCGCACCGCGAGATTTCTCTCCATTAACGACAACGGTTTGTACCCTGTTCTGAAGATATGAAGCTATGAGATCCTGAGCTAAACCTTTGATACCATAAAAATTTAGTTTCCGTAATAGAGTGGAATGTTCTACACAGTCGAAAGCCTTAGAAAGGTCGCAGAATATCCCCAAAGCATTCTTTGAATTTTCCCATGCTTTGTATATATGTGATAAAAGAGCTACTCCGGCATCAGTGGTAGAGCGCCCCTTTGTGAAACCATACTGTTTGGCGTGCAGTAAATTGCCATTGCCATTTGATGCAAAATGACTATTTAATTGGTTTAAAATTAGTTTCTCGAAGACTTTGCTCAAAGTTGGTAATATGGAAATTGGCCTATAGTTATTACTGTCTTCTTGGTCACCACTTTTAAATAAAGGAATAACTTTGCTAAACTTTAGTAAATCAGGGAATATACCCCAGTCGCAACACTGATTAAATATAAACGCTAGTTGATTGGCAATGTTTTCTATGATATTATTTACTAAATTTACAGACATACCCCAGAGATCACATGTTTTTTTTAAATTTAATGTTTTAAAAGTTTTAACAATTTCATCAGCAGTCACGTGTCGCAATTCAAATAATTTGTTACACTCAGCAACGTGATCCCTCAATAAAGACTCTGCAAGCGCTGAAGACGAATTTAAATTCTTAGTTAAACTAGCAGGGACACTACTAAAGAAATCTTCAAAAGCAAGCGCAACATCAGCACTTTTGTCAATGACCCTACCAGAGTTGACAAGTTTTATGGTACTATCGTTTGATCGGATTTTGCCCAATTCACCATTAATAATTGTCCAAACCGTTTTAACTTTATTGTCAGAGTTGCGTATTTTGTCTCTGATATACAAACTCTTGGCAGTGAAACAAACTTTTTTAAATGTTTTTGAATAATTTCTAACATAACTAAGAAATGACAAGTCTTTGTTATATTGTTTCATACCATATAACTCGTAAAGAACGTTCCTGCATCTGTGTATACTAGGAGTTGCCCATTGGCTGAATGGTAAATCCTTGGTAATAGTTAAAGATTTAATTTTAAATATTTTTTCATATTCACTATGAATGAACTTAAAAAGATTTGTAAACATTTCACAAGGATTTTTATGAAAGGATTGATTATTCAGGTCAGGTAGTTTATTATCAATATTATTTCTAAATGTATGAATGCCTTTTCTAGTTATAGGCCTAACATTAATTCTTTTAAATGTAGGTATGCAATCCCATTCAAAAACTACTTTCTGGCCACAGTGATCCGAAGTTAGCGTGTTGAGAATATTTTTTTCTAAACATTTGCAATCACAGTATATATTATCAATACAAGTTGCAGAAGTAGGTGTTATTCGTGTGGGCTCATCAAAAAGTTTATACAGATTAAATGAATGAAACAAATTAACTATTCGTGTTGCCATTTGTGTGTGTGAAAGTAAATCAATATTAAAATCATTTTAGTAAAAGTAATTACTTAGTAGGTACAATGTATCTATTCATTACATTTGCAAAAAGTTGCTTTGATGGGTCTCATAAATAATTAATAGATTTTTTTTATCTCTTTGTAGAAACTTTTTCTTAGCCGGTAATACATTCATTAGAAGTGACACTTGATGGCTGGTTGTTTATCTGAGGTTAAGTACATAGAAGCGCAGTCAACTTCTTGATGGGCTTAGCGCCTTGGCACTTCGCAATCAAACGGACTTTAGAAAGGTCTGTGATTGTGACTTTAAAGGAAATAAGACCAATGATGACCAATGACCATATTGTATTCTATTAAAACGCTCCATTAATTGAATTAAGACAGACTATACAACTCACAATTTAATGGTCGTATGACCGTTATATGTATAGTTGACTTGTTGTGCTACGCGGTTTTCCCCGTATTGTTCCGTTTCTATTGGTCTAAGCGTGATGATATAAAGCATAATATAGACCATCCCGATAAATGGGCTATCTAACACTGATTGATTTTTTCTTATTGGATTTGCTTGAACGCGCTTATCTTAGGAACTAGTGTTCCTAAGATAAGCGCGTTCAAGCAAACAAATAAACAAACTCTTCAGGTATCATATTAGTTTAAGTGGGATAATCCAACAAAACAATAAATGTATTGTATTTTCTTGTTTCATGATGCTATACTTAGTATGTAATATTCTCACATTGGTGCTCCACAGAGCGCACCAAAGACCCCATTTCTTCGCCACTAAATGACAAGACGTTATATAACGTGTTTAATTACGTTACGTAAGAATCATTGTCTGTGGTCCTATGAGTTTCTTGTAACTTATACTGAAGAGTATCGGATTATTATGAAGGATATTGATTTCGATATGAGGATGTTCAGATCGGTATTAGTGTGATATAATGACCGCAGATATTTGTTTACATTTATGTTTTAAATGTTTTAAAGTAAATAACTCATAATACACTAGAATCTAGATGAATAAATTAAGCACTAAAAATGTGTGTAACCATTTAAAAGCACTAATCACTGTTCAATATTTATTTATTTATTGGTTTACCAACGTTTGTTTACATTTTTACATTTTTACAAAAGTTTAGATACACAAAATAAACAAACATGGTTAATGTAACAAACACTTACTAGCAAACACAGCATGCAAAAACGTTAAACCAGTTTATTTTTTAAGTACATAAAAAAAGCTTTATATAATATCTTGAAACATAGGGTTAAAATTAAAGGTACTCGATTTGCATCCACAATATCATCTGAATCGCATTTACTTCTTTATCTGCACAAGTATACTATCAAAACGTGCTAGAAATGTAAGGAAACTAAATGAGTTATATTCTACCTATTTCATTACACTGTGTACTTAGTTCCTTGCTACCATTACATCGCTTTCACAAAATGCTCAATGATACATTGTGTTTTAGAGTACTATACCATTAATGTGAGGCAAACCTTTGCTTAGCAATTAGGGAAAACAATGATATCCCCTACTATATGTTCTGTAATACTCACATAACTTTCTCGAACAATATCACACGTACGATCGGTATTTAACAACCGTGGGAATTATTTGTAACAGTTTAAATGGACATTTTAAGTTGGAAGTGTGGGTTTATGGCAGCATTTAAGGAGAGCTAATTGCAGATTTTATGTGTAATATATTTTTAAATACGTGTTATTTCTATCTTACATCCTTTATATCATACATAACTACTATAATAGGCGGAAATGTAAAGTTACAATCTGTCTGTTCCACTTGGTAAATATAAAGAAACTAGCGGTCCGCCCCGGCTTCGCCCGTGGTACATATTTCGCAATAAAAGGTATGTTCTTTCTCAGGGTCTAAAGATTGTCTGTGCCAAATTTCATCAAAATCGGTTGAGAGGTTTAAGCGGGAATGCGTAACAGACAGACAGACAGAGTTACTTTCGCATTTATAATATGTATTAGTAGGGATAGCTTCTATAATATGTTTTAATAGTAAGGCTGCGCTGGGTGTATATTATCTGCTATGAATATTACGTGGGTATACTATTTAATATATTTTCTGACATATTAAAAAAAAAGCTTAAAAGGCATACAGGTAGGTAATTATACTATTTCCCAATGGTTTTCAAGTAATGTATTTTCAACACAACCTACCTTCCGTTTTAAATGGAGTCCGTATTTTTTTTACTTTTGAATCGAGTTCCACTAGTAAGGGCCGTTGCATACAAGGAAGCGTGTATTATCGATCGAGATTGCGTTGCGAGTTGCGTAAGGATCTCGTGTGACACTACAGTGTGCACTCTACCGAATAGGGCCGGTGCCTTCCTGTTCCCGACTTACCTGAAAACCCTTTGGCTATTAGTATTTTTATTAAAAAGTCTCTGCGTCTCTTTGAACACCAGGGTAACCTATGATGTCTTTAAGCAGTATTATTTTAAGTGTTGATAAATGACAGTTAAAAAGCTCGTCTAGCGCCATCACCTTGCCACACTGGAAATAATACTGCATAGATATAGAGATAATAATAGACATCGTCCTAAGCTCCCTACGGTTACATGGAGGAGATCGAGCTGCATTAGAAATGTCACAGATAATCTTATTTAAAAAAATGAATCGCAAAATGTGTTGGTAAGCGCATAACTCGAGAACGGCTGAACCGATTTCGATAATTCTTTTTTTATTATATTCCTTGAAGTACGAGGATGGTTTTTATGTAGAGAAAACGTAAATATGTACCACGGGTGAAGCCGGGGCGGACCACTAGTATTATAATAAATATGCGATGTGATCGCCTGTTGCTTTTCTGGTGTAAGCTTAGATCATTAAGTAAATGATCTAAGGGTGTAAGATTTTTATTGTATTTCTCTATGGTTTAATCGAAATGCTAATTGTGATTAACTGAATTATCTACTGTATTGAATCTATAGGTGTATTTGTATTTTGTTTTGTCTGGTAAAATAACTTCAGATTATTCTCTCCACGATTTAAAGAAAATAAAATATAATTCAACTAGACGTCTTTTAGCCTCTTTCTTACTTTTATACAACATGTTTTTATTTGTATCATCGTGAAGTGCAGTGGAGCGCACGTGAGCTGCGTTAGAATGGGAAGATCGAATTTTGAGCGTTGAGTTAATCTTGGATTTTCATAGCCTTTAAACCACTACTTTCATAAATAGTTTACTAATTGTAACATTTCCTGTTAAGCTCTGCTACTTTTATAACATTTGGTGATTTTTAAAACGTTTCAGGTTTAAAAACTTTTGTATGTCTTAGATTGCACTTCAAGTTAGTTTTCTTTTCAAAATATAATCGTTCGTGACGCTTGCCATGTCTTCGATGTGATTATATATACCTACCTATGATACTTGTTGCTGTACCTAATACCTATGATGCGCAAATCTCGAATGGTTTTTTTTATAATATTCCTTGAAAAACGAGGATAGTTATCATGGAGAGAAAACGTATGTATGTACCTACGACGGGCGAAATCGGGATGGACCGCTAGTATGTAATAAACACACATATTGGCGGTACATACTTCACAAAAAAAACTAATTTTATCATCCAGCAGACAAAACTTGTCTGAAAAGGTAAATGTCAAGTTTATGTGCAGGTTAACAGATTACAGTCAAGCTTAAAATTAAATATATACTTGTAATGAGACGGAGGATGTTTTTAATTGAACAACTAAAGCACAATATATTTTGCGGCAGTTCCTGTTGACCCCGTATGACCCTTGATATTAAAGAGCTTTTGGTAACCTATACTTGTAGTATGTATTAAATATTTAATGGGCATAATAAATGTTGCACTCAATTGGAAGATTCAATGAGCAGAGATAATCATGTTAATCACTATGAAGGATACAGGAAAGGCAATATTAATCAACTAGTGCCCCGCGGTTTTACCCGCATTGCTCAGCTCCTGTTAGCGTGATGAGCCTATAGCCTTTCTCGATAAATGAGCTATCTAACAACGCAGGAATTTTTAAAATCGAACTTCCTGAGATTAGTGCGTTCAAACAACCAAATAAACTGTTCAGCTTTATAATATTATAGTATAAATTAAAATAATAATATATCAACGAAATAGGAAACCATACTTAGGTACTTACTTGTACGATATACATGCAAACGCTTTTGAGACTAATTTTCGTTTTTAACTAGCTTTTTAGCTTTGTTTTCGACCACTCAGATGAGTTACTTCTGTTCTCTCGTCCCCGACGAGTACAATATGGAGGTCTTAAAGAAAAGAGTGACTTTCGCTGTATTAAAATAGCTTCTAGGGAAGCGCGCTCTATCTTAGGCCACATCTCAGCTTACCATAATAGGCGAGATCGTGGTCTAGCGCTTCCCTATCATACAATAAAGAAAAAGTCTTCTAATGGTTCTATTTAACAATCTAATTAATAGCTACATAATATGTAAAGTTACGGTCGAGATGGATATCGCAATACATACGATTTCGTACTGTTAGCTAAGATAATGCAATTGTATGGCCGAATTTAACTGATACAATCAAACGCTATCTAAAACTATTTGACGAAATTAGTTTCGCAAACAAAAGTTATATTTAATCTATTATATCTATGCAATTTGTTTATGTATTGTCTAATTTATATGTTATAATTATTCTTTTAAATAATAATTAATTAGATTCATTTCGTTATAAGATATTAGTAGTTATGTAACATACATATCTACATATTCGTTGTTTTGAACTTTTTCCAGCAACACTGAAAGGTAGATAGGTCATAGGTATGTAACCTACCCAGGCTACCTACGTCCTTGAAATTAATAATGTTTGTAGTTTTTACCTAAGTGTATAGAAAAATAAGAAAGAAATCTAAGAAACAAATTGTTTTTCTATTATTTTAATACAGCGAAAATCGCTGTTCTTCATTATTAAGGTATTAAAAAAATGTGTACCTTAGTATTATTTCGCGGCTTCAAAGCTTAGGTACAGAAAAATGTTGTGTGGTTTTATGAAACCACGGTAAAAGTGAAACTGTTCGAACGGTTCCGAACACTGCTTTGTGTAGCGCATGTCGCGTGACGGTCGGCTGCCGAGTAGGTATACCTACTCGGCAGCCGCGATACACGCGACATGCGCTACACAGACCAAAAAGTTTGAGACGATGTAATAAAAGTTTCAATTTAAAATAACTAAGTTCACACAATGTTGTATTTTAAATTTATGTGATTTTACAAATAAACAACCTTGTCCCTATATTGGGGCAAACAGGTGTAGCCCTTTCAAATCTAATATAAATATTATATAACGAGAAATGTCAAGGGTATTTGAATAGCGGTTTCGCTAATACGAACAAAGTTATTGGTTGTTTGATTTTGTATTTCTAGAACACAAGTAATTTTTAGCAGATTATAAGCCCATAAACGTAATTGCTTCTAGTTAGGTAATTAATAAAAGGTGCTATGTTTAAGTTTCGTGTGAAAAAAACGCAAAGAACATACTGTCCTCTTCACAGTAACTCAATGGTCACAGTCTAGGTAACATATTTCCAAAATCTGCACATATAAAAATATTTTGTTTGTTTGATAGTAACTTAGTGGGACGCACGCGTGTCCGTAAACGGTTTCACAAGTTTTATGTAAGTTTTACGATGAAATAACCCAGATTTCGATCGACCCAAGAATAATTTTTTCCTTATTTAATTTTAACGTATGCTTGGAAAGTATTTTAAGGTTACGTAATCGAGGAATTATTAATAAAACATGATTTTTTAATTTGAATATTTTTGGCAAAGAAGTCACGCAGAACACGTTGGCTTTTTTCATAATATCTATCATAATCACAATTTTATATTTAGATCCAATCATTGACATAGTGCATTGGAAAACTTAGCAGATTACGAAGGAAAACCGCAGTGCAATATATAGATATTCACAAGTTCACGAAGAAATAAACGAGACAATCAAGTGAGAGTTTGATATTTTTGGTGTTTTATGGCATTAACAATGGCTTTATATCCTAATACGTTTACCTGTACATTTTTAAAGAATAGGAAAAATTCGATCACAAGGCGGGATTCTAACCCGCGGAAAGCTTTAAAAATTTATAACATCAAATTTCTTTAATATTTTCTTCATTGAAATTATGGAAAATACCTACATAAATTGGAAAATTGAAAATGGGAAATATTGTATAACGAGAGAAGAATTATAAGCCATTGTGAAAAATGAGGTAAAACAAAAGGCTCTTGCTAAACAAGAAAAAGTAAACACATACCTAAGTATACAAATTACAATACAAAAGGTACGATATTATCGGACTCATTTGGCGATTTAAACTTTGATACGAGATAAATTATTTTTAAAATAAGTAGGTAGGTAGTTAGGTGTGTTTTTAATGATTTTAGAGGCTAATAAAGCCGTTTTTAATTGCAATATTAATGAGCTAGCTCATTTTTTAATTGATAAGTAGACAGGACGTAGTTGATTATAATGTGATAGATTATTATTCAGCAAACCACAAAACATTTTAAACACGCTTTTATTAGCTTCACCTGTAGCTTTGCATGTAAGTTGTAACCGACTTCATATTGACAGATTTAATTCAAAATTTGTTCTGATCAAGGATGGGTAAGGATGGGTGAGTGGTAAATACAATAATTTCATGACTTTTTATAGCACAAGTTTTTTTAACTTGATATATTAATTACCTAGGTACTTGCTTTCCGCCAGCGGCTTCGTCGGTCGCCCGCATAGGTAGTCAAAGAATGGACTGTATAGATTTGAAAAAATCACCCCTATGAAGTATTTTCCTCGCGTTCAATAGTAATACTATGGTAAATACCCAATCTAGAGTACTATAAATGCCCACATGTGTTTGTAACAACATACCGGTTTCGTGAAAATACTTTCGTTTTAAAAATCGCAAGTCACGATGACAAAAGATTAACCGGTGTCATAACTTGGGTCACTGTTGCGAAAAATGTATGATTTGTGAAGCTTCGTCATGTATTAAATTGTTGCAATGTAGGATGAACACGTTTGAGATGCTTCGTCATTTTTATTTGATTCAGATATTATCGCTGATTTCGTAACATCTCAGAAACTCGATATTTTCTAGGTGCTTACTTTTAGTTTAGTTCTAGATATCTCAATTTAGAATGAACTACATATATATATATTTAATTATGTATTTGAAAAGTTTAAATCCAAGAAGAGTATTAATTTATCAGACCTACCTCTTACCACTTTTACGCAGTCGGCAGTCGGAGTACTATTACCTACATGCTAATAGGGTGGTTATTCCATAATCTTAGTACGAATTACAAACATTAAAACACAGAATAATACCAGAAATATAAATGTAAATCCTAAATAATATTACTAAATGTAGGTATTTAGGTAATCAGAAAACCCCAGTGCATAATATACGCAATAATTTTGCAACGTACGTCGAATCACATGCGCCCGAGTTAAGATATTAGAAAGTATGTATAACTTTTTTAACACAAATACATATAATTTTGCACGTCATACAATTGTTATTTGAAAGTGAAAATCACGGAGAAATTTTAAATGCATTTGTTTACTTTAGCCATTATGCTGAACTCATGAAGTGAATTTATATTTACATCCCCAGAAGTTATGCAATAGGTACTATAAACATAAATTCGCTTTATTATTCTGTGCTTTTCGATTATTTTTAGATAACATTTTTAAATACTTACTTAGAACATTCAAAATAAATTGAGGTATGTTGTACTTACATTGTACAGTTTTCAATATGTTTCATAAGATAGAATAATTCTCCAAATTATGGCGTTACTCATAATAATTAACGTAGTTAAACAATTTTTACAACATACCTACGAACTGCTTAAGGTTGGAAATCTCTGTTATAAAACATTTAATTCAAAACTGATATAGTCAAAAGCTCATGTTCTATAATTTACTTGGAATAGCAAAGGCCTAAGCGCCATCTGGTGAACGACAACTTAGAACAGCGTTTCCCAACCTGGGGTGCGCGGACCCCTAGGGGTCCGCGAGCATATCCGAGGGGGTCCGCAGACACATCAAGAAAATTACGAAAGCCTATTCCAACGGCCGGACTTTGTATACTTCAGTTTTTAGATGGAATAATCTGTCACGTGACGGGTGGCTAAGCTATTTCATACAAAAACACTGCAAGAAATCAATCTATTTTTAAAATACATATGTAATATAGATTTGACTTATAAGAATAGGTTTTTTTTTGGGGGTCTGCGGATTATGGTAAAAAGTTGGGAAAGGCTGGCTTATAACATTTCGTATGAGTGGCTACAATTTATTTTTATACTTTTCGAGTTCGATGTTTTATTATTATAATAAAAGCCTAACATTTACTTTAGCAAAATCAAATCATCAATTTACGATTACGTTAAAAGAAGTTAAAAATGTGCTGTACTCTACCAGTGCAAACTTAGCACCCCATCTATGGAATTTTGGGTCGAAA
>CAJQZN010038598.1:0-53917 GCA_907164685.1 Colias eurytheme | reverse complement strand
CGGAGCGCTCTGATAGACGCTTTCCAGAATATCAAGAAAGCGTCTGTCGGTCTGGAGGACGACCTCATCGGCTCTGTCAACCCCAATTCGAGTCGAAACGAAAAAGTCAAAGAGGATTCATTCGATCTGTTCGCCGATGAAGATGGCTTGAGCTTCAGCGAAGGATTTGAGAAGGAAAGTCGAACGACATCGAGCACGGAAAAGTCGCACAATGTGCAGCATATTAAAACAATTAAAGTGGAGAAAACGACGCTAATTCCGAAAGATAAAAGTGAGCCGATTAGGCCCAAGAATGAGACCAGAATACCAATGAAGTTGGAGATTTCGAACGACACGGATCTCGTAGGATTGGAGAGTATGCTCCGGATCATAGATGGGGAGATACTCGTGGCCCAGTGGGGCTCCCTGCGGGACACCGTGCGGGGGCAGTGCCGGGACGATCTGCAGGAGTATGTCGAAGGATTAAAGGACAGGACCCTTTGGGCGTTGAAAAGTAAGTGTATGAATTAAAAAAACTACAGTTTATGCTTATTACTATTTTACAATTGAAAGCCAAACTTTCAAATATTTAAAATTTAGGTATGCGTGCATATTTAAAATTAGGAATTTAATTTAAATAAATTAAAATATTGCGCACAAAAAAATTGTTGGATTTTAATGCAATGTCTCGCCAAAAGTAAAATACAATAATATTTCTGGCACACGTTGTATGGAACACAAACAAATATATTTAAATAAATATTGACTCCTAATTTGGCATTTAATAAAAAGCTCGCTCCAAACAAACGTTCCATCAAGCGAAACCTTTCAAACGCTTACCCAATACCGTTATTTCAACGTAAAACAATATACCCGCTCAAAATTAAACATTACCGAGATTACGTTCCGTTCGAAGATCGTTAATTCTCGTTTATGACATAATGCCTTTCACGGCTCTTCCGTAATACGTGTTGCATAACGCCATCCACATTAACCTTGTTGTAGCTTTCTACCCCGCGGCTGTTCAAATACGTTTTTTATCCGTTTTATTTCCTACAGGACGCGAGCGAGCTTTTTTTAAGAAGCTAAAATTATAAAATGAATACGTAATTTGGATACGGTAAAATAGTAGTACGTTATTGGAATTATTTTTAAAATACATTTACACTTAATTCTATTAATATTATCGCAATACATATAATATGAAGCTTTCGTCATAAAGCTTTGTAACTTGCATGTTTACGACGACCGTGCAAACATTTTTCCTAAGTATCTATATTTTATACAAATTGTATTTTCACGATAAGAATTATCCTTTGTCTTTGAATTTTCATCCGACAAAATAATTCAAAAACATAAATGTATTGTTAACACTTTAGAACCAAATAAATATTATACCTTAGCTTCATTCCTATTAACCTCGATTCTATCGTTATTTTCTCAACTAGGCTGCTTCTTTCAAAAGCTATTTTGTATCTACAAATTCTTGCTGATTATTAATACTTAAAAACCTAGGTTATTCATCATCATCATCATCATCAGCCCATATACGTTCCCACTGCTGGGACACGGGCCTCCTATGAGGGTACAGGCCATAATCCACCACGCTGGCCAAGTGCGGGTTGGCGGATGACACATGTCGTCGAACTTTTTTGATTCTTCGACATGTCGGTTTCCTCACGATGTTTTCCTTCACCGTTCGAGCAGTGGTGATGTTACAACATGCGCAGATAAATTGAAAAATCAATTTATTTCCTGCGCGCTCGCCCGGTCTCGAACCCCAGACTTAGAAGTCCGAGGTCTCACCACTGAGCCACCACTGCTCTACTAAAAACCTAGGTTATTAGATTTTATGAAAAGAAAATTGAATATAGCATTGTATGTACATAATTTTATAGTGATGAATTACAGGACACAGAGTTTATCTTATTATGAAATTAATTAAGACCTTGAAAACCTTGATAAGAATAGATATAATTTTTTAACTTTAGTTTAAATTTTAAAAATTATACATGAAAATAATATTTTGAAGATAAAAGACGTGGTTATCACGTTTCAGCTAAAATACATCAAATTTCAAAATTATTTTAATTAAAAATATAATAAAAGTAAATCTACAGACATATTTTATTTATTACATCTTTATTTCAAGGTGGAGTAAGTTTATATTACTTGAGAAATACAAAAATAAAATGGAAATCTGTTATATTGCATTACATTTTTTTAATTATTATATTTTATAATGATTTCAACAGATTGAAGTATTTTGAGAACGCCTTTTAGTTTTTACATTATTTATTCAGAACTAATACTAAATTAATTTTAACTATACAATTGAAGTCAAATGTTTATTTTCATTTTTATTTCATACTAGTAGTCCGCCCCGGCTTCGCCCGTGGTACATATTTCGCAATAAAAGGTAGCCTATGTCCTTTCTCGGGTATCAAAATATCTCCATAC
This sequence comes from Colias eurytheme, assembly GCA_907164685.1. Lineage (NCBI taxonomy): Eukaryota > Metazoa > Arthropoda > Insecta > Lepidoptera > Pieridae > Colias > Colias eurytheme. The sequence continues at coordinate 51,478 of CAJQZN010038598.1, read as the reverse complement.
CAAATTTCATGCAAATTAGTTCAGTAGTTTAGGCGTGATTGAGTAACAGACAGACAGACAGAGTTACTTTCGCATTTATAATATTAGTAAGGATTATCAATAAATACTAATCGAATTATAAAACACGAAACAAAGAACATTACATAAATTAATATCGATTCACATTAACAATCTTAATTTTATTAAATACATATATAATTAGAATCGTGGTTTTAATTGGCATATCGATTTAAATATTTTTCTTAAATATCCAATAGCTCTTATTATGTCAGTTAGTTTCTATATCTATTATCTAAACAGTTATGTAATGTTTTGCGAAAAAATTCAGGTCAGCGCTGGGCGGTCGCGGCCTCTAATGTTTCTTGGTTTCAGATTGTTTTATAATTCGAATATTTGCATATTTATTTCATAATATTAGTGTGGTAGGTATAATAGATAAATTGGTAACAAAAGAGCTTATTTATTAATTAAAAAAAATATTTGTTGCACTCGAGGACTGCCGCGGTAAAGCTATTGCATAGCATCGCATCGCTGTGCCGGTTGGAGTGGGGGGTGTTAGGTTTTTTCTTTACGGAATTTTTACATTCGGTTGCCGCGCTCAAAGTCTGAGATAAAAGCTAGGCAAACGCTTAAAAGTTTTTTGTGGGACAAACAAGACCGATCACTTATGTAGTCCGAATAATGATTACCAATGAAACTGTATCTAATCATAATTCGATAAAGAAACGGTTAGCCGCTGTATCTGGTCTATGTAATTTCTAGGATTGCAATACAGCTTATTAATATTGCAATTTAAGATGGTTGGCCGTGGTCTACATGAAACTAGAGCTTAGAGCTTTTTGTTGCATTCATTTTCTATTACAATATTCAACCGTATCGTGTTGTTGTTAATAACAGACTTGAATGATGTTAAATACCTATTACTGTATTTTAACTTTAGTTGTATAGTCCTACTAATATTATAAATGCGAAAGTTTGTGAGGATGTGTGTGTGTTTGTTACTCTTTCACGTAAATACTACTGAACCGACTACAATGAAATTAGCACACGTATAGAGGGTAACTTGGATTAACACATAGGATTGGTTTTATCCCGGAAATCCCACGGAATCGGGAACTATGCGGGTATTCTTTGAAAACGCGGGCGAAGCCGCGGTCGGAAAGCTAGTGAAGTATAAATGTGTATTATGAATAGCTCTCGCTCAGTTTTACTATAGAATATAGAGTACCTAATTATATGTTTTTTTGTTTGCTTGGTTTTTTCTTTTGTCAGACAACATATAATTTTCTTTAGCTATCCCTTATTAAACATGCCAAATAAGTACATATATTGTATTAAATCGAAGATAATATGAAAAATAAGTGCGTATTATTGATGTTATTCCCTCATATAGGAACGTCATTATCGATGCTTCGCAACACAGATAAATAAAAAATAAACAAAGAGCACCATAAACCGAGGTGTAAATTATCACACCTATTCATAAATATGTTTTATAAAACGACCTCGGCACATTCTTTCATGAACAACTATTTACCGATCAAATAGATCGTATTTGATCTGTGATATTTATTTTTAACAAGATGGCATAAGATTAACATAATTGGCAAATCGTTTGAAGTATTCATATAGTTATTTATGGAGTGTTTCTGTGGTAACAAGCGATTTCGCAGTTAAAATATCAATAAACAAAAAAGAGCGTGTGTGCCGAGTACACGTGTCAGAAGAGAAACTTCTTGTATGATTCAAAGAATACCAAAATCGTCACATTACTCCATGACGTGACGGTATTTCCATGACGTGGCCTTGAAATTATCTCTCAACGCGCTTAAAGAAGTTTCTCTTCAAAAAGTTTATAGACTTTTACTGTTAGGTAGATAATACACTTGACATCGTTTTTGACTCGATTTTTTACTTCTACAGACGTATTCAAATTCAAATTCATTTATTAACAGAACATCATAGGTCCACTTGGTAGTAATTTCTTAATTGAATGGTCGGTTGGCTTGGTTGGTAGTGACCCTGCCTTCCAAGCCACTGGTCGTGGGTTCGATTTCCACCCGGGGCAAATATTTGTGTGATGAACATAGATATTTGCTCTGTGTCTGTGTGTTAATTATCTATATAAGTATTTATTTAAAATTATATATGTATGTTTATCAGCCATCTGGTTTCCATAACACAAGCGAAAGCTTAGTATGGGATCAGATCGTGCCGTGTGTCATGTGTGAATATAGTCCCGAATTACTATGTTAGTACGTAGTATTACAAATTGCGGACCTCCAATAAAAGTATAAACGACTAGGTACCAAAGAATATCAATAAAACAAACAACGGGATATTTTTAATATAGCTAATGGTCAATTATTTGGATTGCGAATTTTCGCACCGGAAGTATGAAGTAACTTTAAACAAGTTTTTAAATATTTCTCATAAATGTAACGTGTATATGAGAAACATACAATACCTAGTATTTACAAATATTAGACATATTTAAACTAAATAAGCCTATAACAAAATATGTTATTTTGAAATCGTATCTATTGTGTGCATATAAAATTGATAACTGAGTTTATCAAGTTTTTCTATGAAAGAGCTTTAGCTACTCTACATTTTTTTGCAAAAGTTAGAATTTTTAACATAAGTGGGATATTATATTGCTTAATTAGTCCAGTCTACAGCGTATCTTATTACATTTTTATTATTATTTATCACAATTATTTTAAATTGACAAATACAAAATGCATATCTACTGGTAGGTTTCCAGAACATCTTAATTTACATAAAAATAAAAGTTTTCGTATAGGTATACACATACCCAACCAAACTAAATTAGTCAGTCTGTAATAATTTCCAAAAATCTAAAGCAAAGCACTATTAATCGGTCTTCAATCAACTACAACATAAATAGGTACACCGATTTTTCAATTCCATCTGTCCCATATGTTAAGTTTCATCATTTGATCGATACGATTGATTTCTTCACAAGGGCGTGGATCACAACATGGCTGACCTTCAAGCGAATTTCTAACTGTTTCCTAACAACGCTTCCAAAACCTTATGTAACCACTGTCCATATAAGACACCCATGGACTCATGGGCAAATGAATATCTGTAATATTAAAGTTACAGTAAGTTACAGTAGTAAGTTTGTTATTTGAAGGGTTTGAAATAAAGAGGTTTCTGATTTCAAACATGGAAATATTGAAAATACAATTTTATTTATAACTAGCGGTCCGCCCCGGCTTCGCCCGTGGTACATATGAAAAATAGATGTTGGCCGATTCTCAGACTTACCCGATATGCACAGAAAATTTCATGAGAATCGGTCCACCCGTTTCGGAGGAGTATGCAGACTAACATTGTGACACGAGAATTTTATATATAAGATTAATTATTATTTACAATTTATTTAAAAATTATATTACCTACAAATAAACCGACTCTACATTTTTTGGGATATCATATTTATTTCCATACTAATATATTTTCTGCTAACTACACTTCATATTAGACAAATGGATAAAATTACCAACCAAATTGAGAACATCGTCAATACAAATCATGTCTTGTGTATAAATATTATATGCATGTAATTAATGATTAAAGAAAGGCTACTGCATGCTTTTCGGAACATCAAATAAACAAAACAATGCGACTCCACGTCACTTTTGTTCTTGTTATAACAACTAACCGGAAGGAAACGTTGATACAATGGCCGTTCGTAATATAATTACGTCACAAGATATTTTATTCACCGCAAAGTAGTGTCCCCTTTTAGGGAAAGGTTCTTACACTTACTTACTATACCTAATACTAGCTGCTGGTACTGGCTTTGTCCGAAAAAAATATTTAAACTAATTAATATAGCTAACTAAAGTCACAGACAGTTAAAAGAATCGGTTTTATAATTTTTGAGTGAATCCGTCCATGAAAATCCATGTTAAAATAAAATTGCTCACATAGATTTTTACTATTGAACTACACAGCTTCTTAGTTGATATGTGTTTGATTAAATACTACTTACTTATATTATAGTGCTTTTTATAGACGCATTTTTTCTGAAAGAATTCTATAATTGTCAAAAAAAGCTTTGCCAATTTTCACCAATTTATTAACTGTAGCTTTTTAATAAATTACCATTAAAGCTTACATTTATAGATAGGAAAACATCTTTTTTCCCTGGTACCGAAACACGGTACAAATATGGTCAATATTTATCTTCTCAGTTATCAACGCATCAAATGTCATGCAAGATTAATTTACCTCATAATTTGCTTACAACACAGCCAAACAAGTCTGTTATATAATGTTTGAGCAAAACAGTTTCGCGAATCGGGGTTATAATAACATGAAGCTCACCTACTTGCTGAGTTTTCGCCACTCAAATGGCATATATTTGATTATTGGAGATGGAACAGGCAAAAAAACAAAAGAAAATTTTACTGTACACAAAAAAGGAAAAACAGATGTATGAAAAGCTTCCTTATTACTAAAAAGAAGATAATATCTTTCCGACCACCTGGTAACGAAGTTTTTAAAATAATGTCTCTTGCTTGGTAACGCAAGTTGATACAAAAGTCTGCCCATAAAATGTTTTCACACATTTCATATATTGCTTAAGTCTTTATTAATATATGGGGCTATTGACATTTAACAAACAAAGCCGGCCTTACAAATTACAGGAAGAGTCGAAAGAGGTCACGCTACCTCCGTGCTCGGATGAATAAAATCGCTTGAGAGTGCAAATTATGCCTTTTTCGAGAACCTTAATGTATAGCAACACCATGCGATTTATTAAATTAATCGTAGGCTGGTACTTGACAAGAATTGGTGTTTAATAGCATCCTTGAATGCAAAGATGTTCACCCAGTATGCGGCATTTTTGATGTATTGTTAGAGGCTTGGTCAAGGAATAATCTGTTTTTCATTCAATAAATTATAGACTTTTTTTGAGATTTCGTTGAGCATTATTTAACAGCTTAATCTATATATTAGATAAACAAATCTGCATTGTTGATTGCTTCACAACCTAACCGAAACATGTAAAAGTCGGCCAACCTATGTTTATGAAAGCCACCTAAATGTGGCTACTTGAATAAATACAGTTTTAAATTTCTTATCCAACTATGAATCACAAAGTTTCATCATACTAATTAGTGTACATTCGTCATGTGTTTTACGTCACTTTATCTTTACGTAAGATATTACGTTTTGGCGAAATTTTGCAAATCGCATGCGTTGTTTTACTTATGGTGAAGGTTTTAAAATGATATGTGGTTTATTGCATTTTGCGTACAGCGTATCTCACGCAACATGTGTGCTAAATATCACGTAGGTTTCTAGCTGTAATAGATATTGTTTACGAGTATTCTTCCGAGTATAATACCACTTAGAGTAGAATTTCAGAGACTTAATTAGGTAGCATTTTCTTCGATTTTTTCTGATAGTTCCATATTTTAATTGCTCATTATATGATAACAAATATCAAATAAGTATCTTGAACATTAGATTCCACATTCCAAAGGGTAGGCTTGACTTTGAACACTGTGTATCGTCAGCAAAACATTATTTAGTACGGTTGGCACGTATCCATTGCAACATGCGCTCTTGGTGCGTATTGCCCAACTATATGCACTGTGAATATTATCCCGAGCTAGGATGTTGCGGCATATCTAGAAAAATATTTAAGGATATTGCAATACGAGGGAGTGTTTAAGAACCTAACGGAAAGGATTGTGCTTACAAAGTTTCGCGTTTCCTTACAGTTTGTCCAAAGCTATTCGAAATGGATAAATTGATTATTGAAGTTTGTTGGTTACCAAATAAGTTTAGGTAGGTATACTATAAAGGTTCATACAAATACCTTGTATTTTATTTTATCATTGAGTGTAGAGTCCGTTTTACTAAAAAATATATATTCGGTACCCACACATACCTACACTTTTTATTTACATACATTTTCCGATAGTTAGTTACAGTTGCATTTGTTGCAACGTACCATCGGAATATCGTAAATTGATAACACAGATTTCTGAATATTCTCCATTAATAAATATTCAAGAGACTATCACATAATATCTGTTTTTTTTTTAACAATTACCCCAGGAACACTAGCCATAGACATTTATGGAGACCTAGACCGTACCCTTGCAATACACACAGGATGTCGCGAAACCAGACGCTCGTTTCACTTTCCTTTTTAGTTATCAGCTTGTTCTCTAGCTCTGTCGCCATATTTTAATGTATTGCTAATCGCGGTTCTTATTGCCCAAGCTATGGTGTAGGGACTAACTGAAATAGAGGTTTTGAAATGACCCAGACCGGTTTTTACGTATTTTCTATGTTGCAAGAGCGAAATTCCTACGCCCTTCACTTAAAAATATATTATGATTCAATAATCATAATATATTTTTAAGTGAAGTCCTTCCGTAAATATAAGGTTATCAATTTACACAATATATCCATGACACAGACTACTCGTTAGTATATAACTGAGTAATAAACTTCCTAAAAACATTACCAGGAAATATAATAACAAAATGCATTAGGAAGGATTACCATGTCTCACTGTTATTTTCAATTAAAAATTGTCGGTTGTCAAATTCCACATAAAAAGGTATAGGAAAATACTTAGCTTGCACGCGAAGGTAACATATTTAATGTAATAATATCCAATCGTGTGGCCTCAACCCTTGTAATGTGGGAACGGACGGACGGACGAGGAGTTGCACTATTGTTTTATGTAATTACCCGTATGTATGATGGTATACATGTGAATTATGGAAACTGCAGCTTATATACAATTGAATACTTCTTAATTATAAAAGAAAATGTAAGTATTTATGTTTTGGATGTTTGAAAACATTTATCCAGCGATAAGGGTCTTCAAGCGTAGAGTAAACCTTCTAGGGAAACGCGTACCATGTTAGACCACATCTCAGCTTAACATCAGGCGAGAATGTGGCCAAGAGCTTCCATAATCACAATAAAAAATGATAAAATCCAGTAAACAGTATACATATATGATTAATATTAACAAACACACATAGTTACCTTAAAAATACTTGTAAAGGTGTAAAACATGCATGACGATGAATTTTCATATCCCCACTATTTATTACGCAATTATTCGCTTTTACAAAATGATGAATAGGACTCCGGGCTACACTTTATTCCCATATCACGAAAATGCATACAAATTAGTACAGGTAGTGAAATGGTTTCACTTTTACATCGCACGAGTTCGATGCAACGTGACCACGGTCACATTGATAAATGATAATATTATATAAGACACTAATTGGACGCCAGGACGCTATTAATAGTGGTCTTAACTCTAAAGAATTAAAACCACTACATAGCTGCTAGAAGAAACTTAGTATCTTAGCTTTTAGTTGGTCATAAAGGAGTAGGTTCTTAATAGAGCTTAGAGTAGAGGTAGAGGTAGGTAATCTTAGAAAATTCTCAAACTGAAGAGATTGTTTGACTGTTTGCTAGAACGCGATAATCTTAGGAAGCATAGTTCCGATTAGAAAAATTATTTCCCTGTTAGGTAGTCCACATAAAGAAGAAGGCTGTCATCACGCTTAGACCAAAAGATCGGAGCCATGTGGTTAAAACCGCGGAGCACAGCTAGTAATGGTATAATTATACAAAATGCAATCTATTTCAATACAAACTCATAGACGACATGTCATTTCACAATATTCATATAATTTAAAGCGTTATAATTATAGGAGAGCCGTAAATTATACATTTAATACGCCATGGGTGCCGCAATATACAGTTGCAAGATTGGATTCAACTCTTTCATAAGCATCTAGGAATGTTTAATTATCTTTTATAAACATTTTACGACTGAAATACCGTCTTCACGATTGCAACGATGAAATGCATTATATAAATTTTATTGCATATTTCTGACCTAAAATGTATTGTATAATTATATTTTTCTTAATAGACATAATATTGTGTGTAAAGTGTGTATTTTCTGAAGGAAATAAAAGGCTTTTTTATTTTTTATTTTATTTATTTATTTTAATAGACATAATAGCTCTACTTCGTTAAAATACAACGAATACACACAATTCTAAAATCGTTTAGTATAACAAATATAAAAAATATATTCAGCCAATATGATTTCTTGAAGATATTCCTGTAACTGAGGATTTTATTATAATTTATTCCATTTCAGATTTAATGATAAGTACATAAATATAAATTGATAATTTAATATAATTTTCGTGGCAAAGGACAACCTCGATAAGGTTTATTAAAAAATTAGGTCAATGTAGGTATTTTACTCTTTCGATATTATTTAATATTTTTTATTAATATTTTTTTATCTGCACGATTTCAATATTTAATCGAAAATATTTTTAGTAATATTGTCTAAAATCAAAAGTATTATATTTTTCTAAATCATTTTTTTTTTTACTTTATTCAATCCCTAGTTTTTCCCGCCAAAAAAAGTACAAGAGAATTAATAAAGGACAGAGTACTTTATTCAATAGTATATTTTCCCGCCAAAAAAATAAGAAAATTATTAAAGGACAGAGTATAAATTCAAATAATTTGGAAAATCCAAAAGTGCACGCCTCATAATTTTTTTTTAATAAATATTTATTAATTATTATTTTTGTTTATTTAATAACAATTAAACCACATCGAATCAGACCCTGAAAAATGAAAGGGTTCTATTCCTGAGCATACTCAAGCGTAAGAGAAAAAAAAAGACTCGATTAGTAAAGTATTTCGGTCGCTATCGTGTTAACAAGAAAAAGGATCCGCACATACAGACACACGGACGTCCAAGACAGAACTTTTTTAAACTGTTTTTTAACTAGTTTAAATAACAAAAATGACATCAAAAATATCATGAACGTTAAAAATAGTGTTTTTTCTTAATATGTGTGTGTATGTATTATCTTACAAGTGCAATGTATGATACATAAAGACATTTTAAGTTTGAAAAATCAGATGTTTTGCGCGAAGTGACAGTAGTACCCACCTCAACGCTTCGCTTATGAGGCGTGCAATATTACCATTACAACAAGCTTGCCAGTCACTTGCATAAAAGTTTAGAAAGTCAGGCTGTAAATTGATGCTAATAACAAAAATAAAACGTTAAAGGAATATAGGCATTTGTTCGGTTGTTATAAGAATTGTTATAGAATTACACAATATATTACAGGACAGAGACCCCGCTTTCACCCAGTTATAGTTATCAAACACTTGATTGTAATAAATGCACTGCAATAAATAACTTTGTGCCTTTTACCGTCACTAAGTTTTATGTGTGGTTTTAGCTCTTGATTTTTGGACCAATATTTATTGTCATAAGGCTCTCATTTCACATAATTTGATATAGTGGACATATTTAAGCATGGAAAATAGTCTTCACTTTTGTTTATTTAAAATTTAATTGCGATTTGCGTATATTGTCATGGTCATACCTACTCAAGAAAAATTATCTAAAAATACTATTGACTTAAAACATAAATGTAGGCTTCTTCCGATGAATTGTAATGAAAAAAATAAAAATAATAAAATACAAGTCAATAACTGCGTTAAAAACAACCGACTTCAAACTTGCACTTGCAACATTTACAAATACAGACAAAAATGCTCATAAAATAAAAACTACTGGGCCTATCCGAATAAAATTTTTATGGGACCAATTCGACACCATCCCGCATCGAACAAAAAAAGAATCACGTAAATCGGTTCTGAAACCACGGAGTAATCGGTGTACATACATAAAAAAAAAAAAAAAAAAAAACATACCGGCCGAATTGATAACCTCCTCCTTTTTTTGAAGTCGGTTAAAAATTGAAATGAGATCTGCGTATGAAATATTAAATTGGCGTGGGTTCTCCCTTTAAATGTTAGAGTAAAGTATACCTTTGTGCCTTTGTCATTGTTTAATTCTAATTTCTAAGGATATGGAATAGGTTTAATTTCATTAATAAATTGCTGAAACTGGTATTTTTAATAACACAGGCACGGGCACAGGTAAAAATATTAACTAATACATGTGTAGTTGTTTATAAATAAGTATTGTCTGTGTAAACACAAAGTGGCGGGGAGCCGCTGGATTCAGGCCGCTGGTGATCGGTCGTTTTGGAAATCTTTGGGGGAGGCCTATGTCCTGCAGTGGACGTCCTGAAAGGCTGGAAATGATGAATGATGATGATGAAACACAAAGGCTGATTCTGATATAATGACAATGTATTCACATAGAATAACGTAAAAACATTATTGGATCGCAGATTACCTTTGACATCTCTGATTAATGATTATAAAAACTTGAAGAACATTGTGTATTATACTCGTAGCACAGAATACATAATAGTAGCTAAACGCTACTCGTAGGTAAAGTAAATTCCATAAGATATTTTGGTTTTGCTTGCATTATTGATATTAACAGAAGGGTGCGGCCTTCGCATGTGATACATAAATACTAAATAGCCTATAATACTCAGGATCTACATGGAAACACGTATCTACATATCCAAAGGTGAAAGAATTTTGGAAATTGGTCCGTTACTGAGATTAACTTGTTCAAGCAAACAAAAAATCAGCAGCAGCTTTATATTCTGAACCCAAAGCTTTTTCATTTGTCACCATTACTTATAAAATAATAATGAATTAACAACCACAACCCGTTAAAATTGTCAATAGAGCCTCTACATGTGGGCTCTATATTCCCACGCAAGTCTTAAAAAAATACCGTTTACCTATCCTTCTGATTACCAAAGTATTATGAATTAAATAATATATACTCTGTCCATTATATTATTTGCTTTTTGACAGCTTCACGCCTATGAAGGATTGTATTGTCTATGTTAAAATGTCATACAAATAATTATCGTACTTAATGGACAGGTCCCGCCCACTTAGTGATGTCTACACAGAATTGTTCAATGATGGGTCGATAGATTATAATAATCGATAGAAATACTCTGTAAAATATATCCGACACAGAAAAACTCTTCTATTATGTTATATAATTTAAACGTAAAGACAACCAAATTGTAAGATAGAAACCAATAAATAATAAAATATTAGTTTAGTTTAGTTTTAACATACAATGCATAGGTATGTGGTCTTATTATTAAATATCTTATTAGTACATTTACGTTGTAATTATTATTTACGTACCTGATTCGATTTATGGTAATATTTTGAATTTATAATTGAAATGGTATCACAATCGATAATCTTTTGAACATCACTTCTGGTATCACCCGTCGAGCTGTCAAAAAGCAATTCTTATAGTGGACAGACTATAATTAATAACTATTTATTTTTGAAGTAAAAACTTCTTTAGCGGCGTTGGGTATAAAATCTTAAACTCGCGTCAGGACACGTGGCCTGATCGAAAAAGCGTAAGACGGATGTTTTTTTTTTTAGCCCTTATATTCCATGCGTAAGACGGATACCATTCCAAAATATCAAACATGCTGAACGTTAATAATTAATCAAGTTTTCACTTCTGCCGGCACTTCCGGAGTGCAACCCGTCTTTTTTTTAACATACAACATACATTGCACCATTTACTTAGCTTATTTCGTACAAAGTTTAATTTTAAGCCGCATCCATACAATAATAAAATTACTTTTCATTCATTCAATACTACACTAAACCCTTTCCGAATCTTCTGCCAATCAGTGTCAACACTACGTATTGGTTCTTAGCAAAGTAGTGACCCACATAAAAGTATGCTAAACATAAGGTTGCGTTAGTGGTCAGCGAAAGTGCGCTTACGCAACACCCGCAAGTGATCAGCTGATAGCGGTCAATGTCATTTATATAAGCTTCTGGTGCTATTGATAAGGGTTGACCTTACAAACCTGTACGTAGAGACTTGATGTTTAATGTTTACTTGGAGTTCTTGCTTCACTATCACTACATAGTATAAAACAAGGTCGCTTTCTCTGTCCCTATGCATGCTTAAATCTTTAAAACTACGCTACGGATTTTGATGCGGTTTTTTTTTAATAGATGGAGTGATTCAAGGTATAATTTATTATGTTTTGACAAAGCGGGCGAAGCCGTAGGCTAAGAGCTAGTTTACAATAAAATAGGTAAGAAGTTTACAGATGTATTTAGAACCCTGTAGTTATAAGGAATTATATGGGATATTCTTCTTCATATTTATATCAAAATATTCTTAGTAGAAGAAAGAGAGGAAAATAGAAAAGATAAGCTATAAGATAGCTCTAATTCAATTCGCTGGTTTCATGCTAACTTTTACGATTCATCAGAATGTAACCTGAATGAAACATAACCTGTTTGAATGAATATATAATATTCATGGGCATGGCCCATGGGACATTGAAATATAATAAAAATAACATTCAAACAAACTTCAATAACATTCAACAAAACTATAAAAAAAATGTATTAATGAAATATGTATATGCCGATAAAAAATCGCTTGAACGCATGCCTTGTACCAAACTGACAACAATTTTATCTCGGTATGGCTACAACTTGTTACCGGCGTCGATATGGTTAGTGAAACCGTTATATTAGTTATATTTTATGTGATTCGATTGTCACTTCTATAAATACATAATTATAAAGTATTTTAAGGTATAGTTTATTTTTAGCGGACTTTTAAAAGGTATTTTATACGCTGTGTATTTTAAAATATTGATATTGAAGTTTTCCCAGTTAAGATACCTACTTTTCTAGCGATGGGACAAATAAAACATTTATTTATTTTATAAAACATATAAATAACTTAGTTATATTAGTGACTTGTGTGCTTTTGTTATTTTTATCTAATATCAGAAAACAATTGAAGTGTACATGAAGTGTACAAATCTCTGCGAAAAGAAAATAAAGGTATGGAGCAGACCAATATACTGGAGTGTGGAGGAATGAATTTTTTCAAATAAAGTGAATGACTAGTATTTTTTCAAGACTTTTCCATTTCAGCATGCTAATAATCTTAATGAAACACGTATATGTCTTGCATAATTTTATGCGTAAACTTTGCATGACGTAGCATAACTGGCATAACTCGTATTGATATTTATATTCACTTACAATAGAAATATAATATTATTTGTATTGATATATAAATATTGGTTTAGTACCGTTTCCGGACTAATAACATCAAGGTTGCAAAACTTGAATGATTGCAAAAAAATGTTTTACCCCTTTGCATAATGTATTAGTATATAAATATTGATATGCATAACTTAACTTATTCAATTATTTTTTTTTTGTAATGGTAATTTTAGATAAGCTTAAAAATAAACCGTAAAAGTTAATTATCGTCATTAATTAATAGTTTTATTGATTTACTATATGTTTTATTATATGTACCTATATGAATACGTGAATTGCAAAAATACAAAGATTTGCACAAAGTATGGTCTGCATCACCACATGTTCATAATATCTACCTGCTCATCATTACTAACAAAGAAGTCTGCAAGGCTATTTGTCCACTATTATATTCCACTGACACTGACCTCGTCATATTGATATCATATCCTTTAGGTAAACTATAATCTAGAGTAACGGATAAAGGCTGTTGTTATCCCAACTTGACATGGGCACCCTTAAAAATTACTTCTGTGTTATCCGGAGCTTCGCTTTCATGAATCGTTTGTCACTGTTGGTTCAAGTTCTTGTTTCTCTTTAATATGTAATCTATATTTTATCCTGTTTTCGTCTGTACAAATAAGTATCTAATTTTTAAATATATTTTTTAAAGAATAGAAAAAATTGGATCACGAGGCCGGTTCTGTCAAAATATCTTTATTTTAAGACATAAAAGCTACCATTATAACCTCTTGCCATTTCTCAAAACACTGCTTTTGTAATAAACACACAATATTGCACATTATTTTATATAGTTTCTTGGTCAATTTTATATCGAAACAGGACTTCTAGTATCGCAATTGTTGTTACTATTCAAGCTAGGTACTGTTAGCACACCTAATGCCATTGTAATGATGTTACCCAACAAGACGTGGACATGTAGGCTAATGGTATATATTTGCAATATTATTTATAAATAATATTGTAAACGCTTGTTAATCTGACCGTTGAAATTTTCATAACCAAGTTTAGCAAATTTAGCTCTAAGAGTGGCTCATTTTTATGCGTAAATTTTTTAAATTACATAGCCCTTTGTATTGTCTACTAAATTTTCTTGCATAAAAAAGTGAATCAATTAAATAGGAATCTTCGGAAAATCTGCTTAGGTTCCGAAAAATCGTATCGATATACTTATGCGATCGCCTTCCTTTAAAGAAGAATCTTTTTTAAGATTGTTTAATTTTAATATCCCACACCATAAAATATACCGAAATAATCTTCTACAAATAGACAATACAATAAAAATGAAGGCATCACACGTATTTAAAATAAATATATCACTATACCAATATACATGTCACGCAGTTTGAACAATCAAGGCTGAAAAATCAGATTACTGAGGTCACAGAGACAATATAAATATATTGAACAAATAAATTAAATAAATAAAACAATGTTGAGTCAATATTGCTGACACCTTCGTAGGTACATAATGAGAGGAAATGCTTTGTTTTCGATGTGTTAACAAATTTGATGAGCGGTTCAGTGGTAAAAAGTCTTCCTTTGATCAGAAAGGCTCGGGGATTGGCGACGTAAGGCTTCTTGATTAGCTAAATGGCCTAATCGTGCCTAAATCTTCAATCCAAAAAAAAAATGATAATTATCTATAATAATAAATAGATTAGGAGTATCATAAGATAACAAGTTATTAAAGAAATAAAAGCATTTTCTCTTTAGTTCCTTCAAAACATGGTAGGTATGTAGTTACTTTTAGATAGCAAATTAATTATGAAAATTTACTTCACACGAGGTTTAACCCAAACCTGTTCAGTAATTTTCGGTCTTTGTTTGATCGATCATACTCATACATATTGTCGCTATGTAAGTACATTCGTTAGTACGTACATACATATATGTAGGTAAGGTCAGAGACCTTTTGACCTCACCTTGCGAAATTCAGTGATAAATTGTAAGACGGAAATAATCAAGGTAGAGTTCAGTTAATCTCTCTTTAAACTTATATTAATGGTCATCGTTGTTTTAAAACAGTTAAATTATTAAATTTTTTGTCTCTAGAGCCTAGACAGTCATTTAAATGTTGTGTGCAGTTATAATTGGGATATAATTTTAATAGAATAGAATAGAATAAAAAACACTTTATTGTACAATGCGCACAAAAACAACATTTACAGAAACGATAGGTAACTTAAAATAAATGTACAATTTAATATTAATTATTTTAGTAAGTTGATGTAAATGTTTTTGGATTATATCCTGTAACTGTGCCTTATATAAATAAATAAATAGTTTTAATGAATCGTTTAATTTCGTGTATTTATTTCTTGTAAGAAGCGCATGTGGATAATTAAAACTATTCATTCGCACCGATAAGAGCTTAAAACAACAAACAAACAGCTCAGTTATTCTCTAGGACTATTGTTATACAGAATTGGCAATTTATTGTGGGAAATTATGACTTACTAGTATTTATTTTAATAAATCGATAACCTTATAACTTTTCATGCTTGCGCACAGGCCTAATTCATTTACCTATAATTAAATAATAATAATTTACATATAATAAGTACCCTTCAATTACAACCATGCCCTCCAAATATTTGCACGAGAGAACCAGTTATTATAATAATTATTGATTTATTTTAATATATTTAATAAATTGTGATGAATTATTAATATGATTTAATATGTGCCACGCCCACATATGCATGACGTATTTATAATTAGGCTTATTGACTCTTATAAATTTAAATTTATAAATATAAATTTATAAAGACTTTAATTTATTGACTCTTGTTATAGCTCCTAGACATTGAAGCACCATATAAAATAAATTTTTATACTTCTGGTATTGTATAAGTGAATAGTGAATACATAAAGAATTATGGAAATCAGCAGTATTAATTGGGCGGGAAACTCCGCGTTGAAGCTTTCAGTCCAGCTTTTCCAAACAAATCTCATTAGTTTTAGAGTTGAACCAATGTTTATAGGTTTCCTATTTCACATTTTTTAGAGGTCAAAGGAAATTGTGTACGAATAATAGTTTTATTATACCCACGTACATATGTAAGTTTGTCTTGAAGTCTCTCTTTGACACCAATATAATTTATTGTGTCATTGTCCACGTGTAGGATATGCCAAAGGCTAATGATTTATGTTTTTATAGTGTCAAAAGTATGAAGACGATGTTAATTGTTATATAAAAATATTATATAATGCTGTAATTTATGATACACGTGAACAAAGGTTTTGTTAATAATCACTTCTAATTACCTACTGAGTCATTTCCCGAAACAAACTAACTCTTTCTAATTTCATTTGAACCAGTCAATCTCAAAAATGACTGGTTCAAATGGTGATGGACGGTTGGATTGTTAAGAAAAGCGATATTATTTACGTGTTAAAAGTTATAACATCCCGCATTTATATAAGTAGTTACCTATTTTTGAAGTGAAAACTTCTTTAGCGGCGTTGGGTATAAAATCTTAAACTCCCGTCAGGACACGTGGTCTGATCGAAAAAGTTTTTTTTTTTTAGCCCTTATAATTTATGCGTAAGACGGATACCATTCCAAAATATCAAACATGCTGAACGTTAATAATCAAGTTTTCACTTCTGCCGGCACTCCCCCAGTGCAACCCGTCTTTTTTTATACTTCTAAAGTTTAAGTGATAGGCAGGCTCTGGGCAGAAAAACTTTTAACAGGGCAACTTGTGTAATTCATAATTCATAATTCTTTATTTACGATAAACAAGGTATAGGTAAAGATTAAAGATGTTACATTTGTTTTAGTTACAGTAAGTCAACATGTTTAGCCGTTATTCAAAAAAAGCATGCAAATGCAATATAGTAATGAAACCACAAATGAAACTATACTTTCAGAATGGCATTATGCATTTAAATTATAAAAAAACTATGCGATATTCCCACAGGATATTCCTATCACCACACCTTCTTTTTCTTTTTGTCTATGGTCAGGGAAAATGTCACCTGATGTCACCACAATGAAAGTGACAGTGAATCCAAGATGGCTAATGTTGGCGACAGGAGGAAGTAGTTACGCATAATGCTTCCTTCTACCATATCCACTGCGGAAACTCATTTTGTCAATCGCGTTTTAATCCTATGCTATCCTACTGATAATATACATCCATGTGAAAGTTAAATATTTATTTGAATGTTTGGTCCAAGATAAAACTAGTTGATCCTTTTTAACTTTAGATGAAAATAATTTGTATTTTTGTACATAGGTATTTTGGTTACATTAAAAAATTGTTAGTTGTAAAATTATGATGATTAAAATATTGCTTAATTAAAATGCTAGTTACCTACATATTTAAAAATACTGTTTTGATGTTCTTTATTAATTTAAATATTCATTTTAATATTTTTAGCAGCGCATTTTGAAAGATCATGTACAAAGTGTGATCATTAGCATTAGTTTGTCAAAAACATAATAATTTTATTATGCATAATATAAGAAAAATTAAAAAATACGTTATTTAATTATCTCGTAAAATTTATTGCCTTCCGCCATTAAAACATACATTCCTTTATCTTTCGAATGTACATGATAAATTACTTTATGTTACAAGGTTTCAAATTAATATAAATAAAATATAATTCGTTAATTTGCAAGTTTATCTCATTAATAATAATTTTATTGAATCAATTAATCTTTAAGTATCTATTTTATCATCTAAATAATATGTAGTTTAAAAAAACTAAAAAAACACGCTTTTTGCAAATTGAAAAATGGAATAATTTTATCAAATTAGTGTATTGTCATCGGTCCTCAATAAATCTACAAAGTTTGAACGAAATCTGGCCGTTTAAAGTGGGTCAAAATCGCGCCCAAAGAAGTCGGTTACAAACATACAAACATACAGGTGAAGCTAATAAAAAGCGTGTAAAAACTTGTTAATTTATTAAAAGCGTGACCAGTTATGTATAGCTTTTTTCAACTAATATTTTGAGCGACGACTAATATGTGCAATGATTAATATATTCTCTGGTCAATCGAGAGTGTAGGTTTAATCCCTATTAAATAAGTATTAATGTTTTTCATATTTGACCTTCATTTGTTTGAATTCTATCATCTATGAATTATTAAAATGATCACGAATGCTCAATAATTTAATTTTCAAAAGCTTCATCTTAGAGCTTTCATTGCATTGCAACTCCGACTTACTAAATAAACTAATTCTGTTTATTGCCTTAAATTAATATCCAAATTATTTATTTCCAGTGGAGGACGCGAGCGGGAGATATACTTCTATGTTTTACTGGGGTAACAACTACTGGACCGGCTCCGCTGAACTCTGCCAGATCCTCAACGAACAGCATGCCCCACGGTCTAATAGCAACCGTAAGTTTTTTTAGCACAGAAAATATAGTCAAACTCAAACATTTATATATTCAACTAGACTTCGTTTAGAAGCGCTTTTTAATCGTCAAAATACAGATAAATAATAGTTTTTTTACAAATACGGACAATAAAATTCTATAGCTTATGACTTATGTAGTTAACTGTTAATAAAGTTTGTGTAAATGTATGAATGCAAATCAAACTCAAATAAAACCCGTTAAAAGCTTCTAAAAGTTATAGACCATCGATAGTAAGGAACAAGGAAGTAAGCGAAAAATCTTAGTTAATTACAAATTAATGTAATCATATTGCCACAGATCATAATATAATACTATAGGTCAACTATAGGTACTAATATTACCATAATATTAGACGTCAATCAAGCTTCAACACCTAATTGCTCGCCTAATTGGATTTGAATAAACAGCTATCTGTTCTATTTTTTTTATTATTTATTCATAGAAACTCTAGGTAAGTTAAATAGGCTGTAAGCTAAACTGACAAACATGTAATTGAATCCTTTTGGCTTTGAATAATTACTACAATTCTTTGTTTTGATTGTAACACGATACAAAATACAATCACTTGTCCATCTAACAGCTTAAAGCCTTGGCCGGTGATTGTCTCCATTTAGGTTAATATACAACGAGCGTATCGCTAAAGAAATCTTTGCTGTGATCGATATTGCTCAACACTTTTTGCTCTTGGAAAGGTCGTTGATCTACAGTTTTGTTTATTTTAAGAACAAATAACAAACAAAAGAAAAAAGCTCTTATAGTGTTAGGAAACTTATACACCATCTGTACCTAGTTTTAAATTTAATACATATAAGAAATATAATTTATATACACTCACATTAAATATTTTTATTAAAGTTCAAATTAATAAATGACAATAAAAATTAAAATAAAATCACAAAAAATATTCAATTTGCTTATTTGAATAAAAAATCTGTAAGTATGACATTTTATTAAAAGCATTTTTGACATGTAATTATTTAACTTTGTTCACCCTTGAACTACAGAAACGATGACATGCTATTTATAAAACTTGCGCGACCTTTAAGCTTCCAAAATAATTTGATATATCATCATAATTAAATTATTATAATCGTGTAGCCATTTTTTATTTTATAAATTATCTATGCAAGTGTCAGAAAGCGCGCGCTTTTTATGACGTAATGGACAGATTACAAATAAAACCAGAGTGCTGTAACCTCAGAGGAATAAACCTATAACATTTCTTAACGTCTGTGCAATGCGTACATTCCCTCGTGGGCGCGCCGCGCGACTTTGTAAATTTTCCTCAACCATTTCTAAATCACACCTTAATTATTTACGGATATGGTGATTCATTAGTATTTTGCAAAAATATCAACCTAAACAATCCATCCTATAAATCCTAATAAAAGATGCAAACAACATTGGCTATATTTAGGGGCGCGCAGCAATGACCATGCATTTGTCCTTAAAATTAATTTAATAGATGAAATTATTATAAATGAATATTGAAATAATGAAAACCGTTTATCTCGAAAATAGCAACTTATTTTGGAATTTTTGTTTAAATACTTTATGCACGAATATGCTTAAACCTTATTGTGCTACATAACTTATAATATTTTTTCTGAATATTATTACAATAATTCATCTTAATTGGCGGTTATCAAACACAAGGAAATCAACAATAATTATGTTTTCAATTTTATTATAGAAATTTAAAAATAAACCCGCAGTCATTCATGCAATAGTATAATTGCAATATATAGTTGCAATCACAAAAATCAAATGGACACAGTTTGCTCAAGCTTTGTGCTGTTTACTTAGCCCCCCCAATTCGGGTAGATGTTTTTGATCATTTCATTGATAATTGCCACACTGCATTGGAGAGATCTTGTGATAATTTCACATTGATCGTGGGTGACTTCAACTTGCCCGGTATAAACTGGGTAACGCAAGACAATGCTCCGTACTTAATCACCTCTGACACAAGTACGGGGTACCTCAAAGACCGCTTGATCGATTTTAATGCATTACATAATCTTCAACAGTACAATAATATACAAAATTTTCAAAACAAAATTCTCGACCTTATACTCTCTGATATATCTGAAATACGTGTTGCTCAGAGTTCTAATCCTGTTCGTGAAGTAGATAGGTTTCACCCGCCATTAGAAATAACACCAATCATAAGCCCAAAAATAAATAAGTCCATACCAAGGAAAAAGTTTCTGTTCCATAAGGCAAATTATAACGACATCAACGAAATGCTCAAAAATATAAACTGGAATACAGAGCTCTGTCCGATGGAAGACGTCGATGTCATGGTAGATAAATTTTATAGTATTATCCACAGTATAATTAAACAATGTGTCCCTGAAGTCAAGACTTGTGGAAATAAATATCCTTCTTGGTACTCATTCAGACTTATTAAATTATTGAATAAAAAGCATAATTTACATAAAAGAATAAAAAAATACAATAACCCTATGGATATTATTGAATTCAAATATTTGAGAAAAGAATCAATGTTATTAACGAAACAGTGTTATTCTAATTATTTAAAAAATATTGAAAATTCGATAAAGATTAATCCCAAATATTTTTGGACACATGTAAAAAACTTGAGGAAGGGAAATATTTCTTATCCTTCTACCATGTCACTTGGTAATGAATCTTGTAGCAACCCAAAAGATATCTGCGACTTATTTGCAAAGTATTTCTCCTCTGTCTTTAATCCTTCTATTGTTGATTTGAACTACAAATCTATGGCTTTATCTAATGTATCCAACGTAGCTCCTATGCTCAGTGCATTTTCAATATCGAGTCATACAATTAAAAAGGCATTATTGGCCTTGGACCTGAGTAAAGGACCAGGTCCAGACAACGTCCCGCCCATATTTCTTACCCGTTGTGCAAGCATGCTGTCCGTCCCCCTGGCGCTAATTTTTAATACTTCCCTTAATAATGGTCTGTTTCCATCAGTTTGGAAACAAGCTCGAATTGTACCCGTATATAAGGGTGGCAATCGTGATCTTATATCAAACTATCGCCCAATCTCCATCCTTTCTACCTTGTCAAAGGTCTTTGAGTCAATGGTTTATGAAGTACTCCACAAGCATGTCTACCGTCATTTTTCTGAATCTCAACACGGTTTTATGACTAAAAAGTCTACTAATACAAATCTTGTAACATATGTAAGTAATTTAACCGAGGCAGTTGATCAGGGTCACCAAGTCGATGCAATTTATACCGATTTCTCAAAGGCCTTTGACAAGGTAAACCATTCAATTCTAATACAGAAATTGGAGTTGTTCGGAGTGTCTGCCACCGTCTTGAATTGGTGCAAATCATATTTGGAAGCCAGGCCGTCGTCTGTTGTTCTCAATGGTAGTCAATCAGAAAGTTATATCGCAACCTCAGGTATTCCACAGGGCTCGAATTTAGGGCCTTTATTCTTTAATGTTTTTATAAACGATCTGCCGGATATATTCAAACACTCCATTCCATACCTTTTTGCAGATGATCTCAAGTTAATCCGCGTAATTCGTTCAGAGACGGATGCAAATTTGCTCCAATCAGATCTGCAAAAATTAAATGAATGGTGTTCTTGTAACATGATGCTTCTGAATTGTGACAAATGCTACCATATAAAATTTACGCGCAAACACAAGATCATAGAGTCTTCATACAATATTCACGGATCGTTGTTGCAAGAAATTAAGGTAGTTCGAGATCTTGGAGTTTACCTTGATTCACAATTACGCTTTACATCTCATTACGACAACATATTGGCTGCAGCATATCGATCGCTTGGCTTCATTCTACGGTGCTCCAAAGACTTCAAAGATCCCAACACAACACTTTTGCTATACAACAGCTTTGTTCGTAGTCGTCTCGAGTATTGTTGTACAGTCTGGAACCCAACCTATCAAACGCATATAAATCGTATCGAGCGTCTGCAAAAAATACTGGTTCGGCGTCTTGCATTCAAAGCTGGAATTGCTAAATCTTGCAAAAGTTACCTGGACAGGCTCAATTATTTCAGGATAATGAGTTTAAAATCTCGTCGTACAGTGTTGGATGTTGTCTTCTTATTTAAAATACTCAATCACAGCATTGTTTCTCCTGAACTATTGAGTAGAATATGTATCAATGTCCCCGCTAGGATTCCTCGTTATCCCTGCGCTATACTTAGAACTCCTCCATTTCGTACAAACTTAGGGAAACATTCCCCAATGGTTAGACTTACCCATGAATACAACGTTATCGCAGCAAAGTCACGTGAAATCGATATATTTCACAATTCACTTGCGGTGTTCAAACGTATTGTTATCAATCATTTTAATAGTATATGTTAATTAAAACATTATAAACTTATATCAGTACCTACCTAGGTTCTAACCTAGTATTAGTTTAGAATACATATTAGTAAATACGACCTTTCAAATTTTTTTTAAATGTATTTTCAGCAAGACGTACACTAGTCATTTAGTCATTTTTTTCACTATATATACATTTATAAAAGTTCATGTACTTATGAGAAATTTATTATAATAAGAGATACAATCTTTTCTTTTTCTTATTACACTATAATGTCTTAAAATAATATTGTCATCCGTTCAAATAATATTTGTAATATGATCGTTGTAATTTCCTGTAAGTAAAGATACATAAATGATTTTTGTCGTAAGCAATTTTAGAATTAAGTTTTCAAACTATGTATTCTTTGTTGGAAATTCAAAATAAAAAATAAAAATAAAAAATAAAATAAATGCATTGAATATTATTTTAGACGCCGCAGAAATTTCGATTTCACAATATGACTAATAAACTTTTACGTAATTATTACTACGAATATTTGGAGCGTGGAGAGACGAAACAAGTGCTTGAGAGTACCTAATTGTTAATTGCTCATTTCATTAAAATTTAATTTGCTATTCTGTCAAGGTTGTATTTCACAACGTATGTATGGAGAGATTTATAATGGAATATTTTTCAAGATACTACTTATATATTCACTTATTTCAATTCTTTATAATTAACATTCTTATTTAGTAATTGATAGGCATTTCATACTACACTTGCCTTATCTTAAAGTTAGGCTAGATGTTTAAATTACCTTCATTCCTTTCATCATCATAAGCCATTTGGCGGCATAATTCAATTCATTTTTTTTCATTCCTAATTCAAATATATACTTTTTTAAACAGACACAATATGTTATGTTTCAGGCAGCAGCGGCTCACAGATATTCAACGACTGGCGCCAGGATGTATCGATGTCTGGTCTGGGCCCGCCCTTTGACACCGCCTTCTACAACGTGCGGATGGCCGTTACTACTGACCTGCACGATATTATTAAAACTGTAAGATTTTTTGTAATGTTGATAAAATTTAGGAATAAAAATAGCTACAATTCAACACACTCAAAAACCCTAACTATCTATTTAAGGGCTGGCACTGCCTCATATTTAGATTGTTATTAAGTACGTACAATCTTAATATTTTAAATAACAGACTTAATTAAGTAATTTTTCGTATGAAAATTTACTTTATTTGCTATTCAATTGTGAACTTAATTTATCAAATAAACACAAATATCCCATCAAACTGATCTACGCTAGATTAATAAGTTACCTATTTTTCAATACCATTGGGCAAAATTGCTATCCACACTAATTCCAAACACCATATACCAACATTCAAACCATATTTCTATTATTCCAGCGTCGCACAATCCACCTCGGCCTCTGCCTCCCGCGCGCGTGCACACGCGAGCAAATAGCCGACCTGGTGGGTGGAGTACACGCACCCCTCCTACACCATACCGTGGTCGCTGTCCGATCTCCAGAACACGGTGGCTACTCGTACATCAATGACCCCACCTTCCAGATATTACTGTGAGTGCTTGTGGTTAACAACGTTTTGGTAGACTATGAAATCATCTAAATAGGGTAGATTATTTATGTATTTGAAGATGACTTAATTTAAATTCTGGTATTTCTCATTGTGAGAACGATAGAATTGGAATACAATTTAATGCTTCAGTCTTGAGCTATTGATATTTGGATATACGATAAGGCGAAATCGAAAAAATGCTTATTCCACCAAAAAGTTTTATCATTTCCAGGGTTATCACTCCAATCAATGAAGAAGCTACGTGTTCTTTGATTAATCCCCCCTTTGATTAATCTTGCCCTTATCTACCATCCTAACAACAATTTTACTATATCTATTGTAGCGATAATCGAGTATACTGGTCGGGAAACCTACCTCTTCCTCCACATCTATAAATAAGCATTTTATTGACATACTAATTTTTATAATAAAGATAATTAATATACATTTTTCTGTACAGCGGAGTATCCTGCCTAGTCACCATACTACTCATCACAGCCACAATCTACGACGTGATGATCGCGCGGGAAGTCCGCGCGCGCCGCCGCCGCGTCAACAACATGGCCGCCGTCGAGAACGGTAACACGCTGACCGGACTTGACGCTATTACTGTCGCTAAAGGTATTCGACGAACTACTGACGTACTACTAGTTACTACTTGTATACGTAGTATATTATTATTAGTCTGTGCTACTACTAATCTGGAATGTTAGTTTCGTAGAAAGGTGTGGTTTGGAAGACTAATTTACCGTCCTAAAAGTTCATAGTAAAAGATTGTAGTAGACTATAAGGCCTTATCATGTAACTATCTGCGAAAATAGAAATAAGTTATGAAAAATTTAAAATTTAGTATGAGCTATTAAAGCCCAAATTGCACTGATTGATAGAATATGACAAATAGACGTTATCTGCAAGAAAATCATGAATTGATAGGGAAAAAGAAGCTGCCTACAAATCTTGTCGTCTATACTTTGATGAAAATTTGCGTTTCCCTTTGTGCGGTCCGACTAACTCAAATAGCTGCATGACTGACTGTTTAACTAACTTGGACTTGTGGTGACATTTGATTTAAAAAAACTAACACAGTAGAACTTTTACAATTAATTATTTGAAGGTAAGTATTTTTTTTTTATTCAATTTTAATACATCTGTATTCAACGTAAAATATGTACCTACTATGTTATAACTACTTTTAAAATTCTAGACAGACTAAGAAACAAATTTATTGAAGTGATTTATACAGATTTTCGAATAAAGTTCAAAAAAATATAATACCTACATAACTATAATGATTATCTCCTCAGGCAAATCTATGTACAACGTGAACAACAACATTGCAATAAACAGCAACAACTCTGAAGAACGACTCACCGCAGAAACCGCGTCTACTGATGAAGAAATCAAACTCAGTAAGTTCATAATCATACTTTACCGTCAATTTTTGCACCTTTGTAGTTAGTACTTACTTTGATTGCACCATTCCGCTTAATTTCACAATTAATTGCACTTATTGTATCTAAATATTTTTTATGAATAAATTAATTATTGAAATATGTCAGTACACTTTTATGATACTTATGCCATAAAGTAAGCTTTCCATACTTTATTAGTAAAATATAGTAAATTAGTCGCATTTTAATTTTACACCCTTTACACTGCAATATCTATAAGTACTAACAAAATATTCTCTTTAATTTTTATAACTTAATTTTATTTTAATATTCATCAAATTTTTAAACTTTAAACTATAGAAATGTTTAATTGGTCTAATTTAAAAGATGACAAAAGCTCTATATGACTTTAAAATTCCTAGCTAACAATTTTCCAATGAAAGAAAAATCCAAAAATAATAATAAACAGATGTGATTCCCTCCCCAGGCGTCTGGTCGGAGCTGCTCCTCTCCTTCTCCATGAAAGCGAACGTGCTGCAGATCTTCGACCAATCGGTTGGGTCTGATACTGTGCCCGTTGTGCACGGTCTGAGATCCTTGTCTATGGTCTGGGTCATTTTTGGACACACCTGCATCGTTGTTTTTAAGGTGAGTGTGCATTTTCCAGTGCGCTTTAGATACGTAACTGTCTTGAAAATATGTATTACTTAGTGAATGTTGAAAACGGAACGGTGTAAGGAGTTTAATGAACTCCTTTGCGAAGCTTTCATAAGAAATCTTGCTTCAGAAGTTTTTGAATAAAGTACACAAAAAATATATTATCATAAATTTTACAATCTAATTAGACTATACTACATTTTCAGGTTATAATTATTTAAATTCTGGTAGATAATTTTAAGATACTTATTTCAGTATGCTGACAACACTGCACTTCGAGCTATCCTGGAGAAGAGCTTCTGGTTCCAGCTGATCATCAGCGCGGTCTACAGCGTCGACACTTTCTTCTGTCTTGGGTATTTCATTAGAAACAATAATAAACGATTATTCGTTTAAGTTACGTAGCTTTGTATTTATAACTAAAGGTAATATTTTGTTATTCGATTTTCTGCAAAACAAGAACAAAGATATACAATGAAAGCAATTTTATTTGTCTGAGAGAATAGGTAGGTATATTATCTCGTTGTCTTTTATCAATTATTGTAATGTGATAGAATTGACTCACTCATTTTTAAAGCTAAATCAGTTATATTTTTGTTGAAGCATAACATTTGTAAGAATTAAGTTTTAACTTTCCCAATACGAATCAGAGCTGACACAATATCTTATACATTTTAAACATAACTCACAATTTCTAAACTCATCAAAATAACTCACAAAAGTTTGCTCACAATTCCCAAACTCACAGTACTATGTCCAACAGTGGCATGCTGGTCACGTTCCTGTACTTCCGAACTAACGCAAAGGGCAAGCTGGACCGACTCACGAAGGGACGAAGGAAACTCACCGCAGGGCTTCTGCAATTCTTCGGTCTGCTGGGATATAGATTCGCTAGGTAATATTCTGGTCCCAGCTTTTCGAGTAAACACGTTTAAACTCATGAAATTATTATATTTTCTCCTACCCCTGATAAGTGTGCGAAGTTTGAAGTAAATCTGTCCGTTTAAAATCTAAAGTAGTCGTTTACATACAAACATGTTGGTTCCATACAAACAAATACAAAAGCGTGTCAAAACTTGTTTAGTTATAAAATTCTTTCAAAATTGTCTAGTAACATAGACGTGAGGTACCACCGGTTCCTAAACAGAAGTTTTGTTACGAGAATTTACAAAAATTGTAGAGCTATTTATGATATAATATTATGTATATACTATTCACAACACTAATATACAAACCCTACACAAACAGACTGACCGCACCGTACCTGTTCATGCTGGGCGTGGTGGAGGTGACGATGAAGTGGTTCGCGCACAACGCGGTGTTCGAGCCGCCCGCGCTCGACCACGAGACGTGCCCGCGCTACTGGTGGCGCAACCTGCTCTACATCAACACGCTCTTCCCCGTCGATCAGATGGTGAGACACATTTTTTACGAGCAACTATGGAGTTTCTTGCAGGTTCTTCTCCATAGATACCTACTGCTTTCCGAATTGGTGGTAATTGTTAAAAATATGAAATAACGATTCGAAAGTTTGAGTTTCTGGCCGCGTTGAGAGTAAAATTTCAAGGTCGCATCATAGCAATACCCTCATGACATGGTGTAAGATGAGGATTTTGGAATCTTTGTTATCAGCCCGTGATGCAAAAATGACTGAGTGTTATTTATCTTAGTGTTGGACCTTCATTTCAAAAGTTAAAAGTAAAGTTATTTTGAATGAAGATCAGTAGTTTCCTATGAGTAGTTAGTAGTTCCAAGTTCTTGATTTTTAGTTTCGATGTAGAATGCTTTTTAATTGAAGTTATTAGCAATACAATTTTATTAATTAACTAAAAGTATCCCTGATAATGAGTGGTTAAATTAGTTAGTAGTAAAATTTAAAATGATATTATTGCTTTCCAGTGCATGTTATGGAGTTGGTACCTCTCAGACGACACCCAATTCTACGCAGTTAGTGCGATCTTACTTATCCTAGCTACCAGGTAAGTCTTTCTTACTCTGTATTTATAATTAATCAATTATTAGTAGCGCAACGATTGATTGAATATTGTTACAATTAATACACATAAATGTGCGGCAGGACCTTCTTCTTTAGCACTTACTATAATAATAATTAATAACCAACAATATATTGTACGACTTTCTTTCTTACTTTAATATATTCCATGTCCAGTCACAACACACACAGTGTAACACATCTTTTCGATCGATTTCTATATGAACAAGTAATTGAAAAAGGCATCATTTTTGCTAATCTCGTATCAAATCTCCATGCTACAACAAGATTTGTTGCAAACGATACGGTCATATTATCATACCAAAAACATACTATACAATCTCCTCACTTTTTTTTCTAGCCACTTCAAACTCTCAGTGATCCTGACCGGCGTTTTCTTCGTCTCATCACTATTCACAACTGGCTACGTATCATGGAGCAGTGAACACATTCCTAACAGTGAAGACCCGTTCACGCAGTTTGACAAGATTTACGACAAGCCCTGGACCCGGCTGGGACCCTATCTCGTTGGCATGGCAACCGGTTGGATCCTGTTCAAAACTAACTTGAAGATTAGGATGGGCAGGGTAAGAAATGGCTGAAAATTTTTTCTCTTTAAAATCAGTCTTTTACAAAATTATTAAGGTTAATATATTTTACGTGTCAATATCAGGTAAAGATTTACTCAGTCCGCGATGATAGCAAGATAGATTATGTAAAATATTGTAAAACATAGCTACTGTTTTGATAGGTTTTGATTATTACTTCAATTTTTTTAGCGTATCTACTTTTGAATGGTTTATTCTTCTTTCGTATTACAGATTTATACATATTTGTTGTTTTTTTAGTCTGTGTACATCAAATGAAACCTACGTCATCTAGTGAGTAAGAGAATGAAGAATGTAATTACTTTTGTGACTGTATGAATTGTATTGATTGATGTATCGGTTCATTCGTTCTTGCTCATTAGCTGGGTCCACACCGGCCGATCCAGTGATCCCGCGATCCGTAATCCAGGATCGCGGAGCATGGATCGTGGATCATGTTAGGCCGATCCACTTTAAAAACTTGCGATCCAAAATATGCGCTCCAAGTGATCCTAAGGCGATCCGTGATTCAGCCAGTCTAACTCTTGTACGATATGGAGTCACACGTACAACGGCGGCGTCTTGCCGTTGCAGCAGTAACTTTTATTATACTGAAATGTTTGCGCAAAAAATAAAAAAAAGAAATCGACGGTTTTGGGTGAAACAACTTTACAAAAATCGATTGGAATCTGGGACTCAGCTGTACGCAGAGTTAGTTTCAGATGAAGTGGAACACAATTTTGCAAGAATGAATGCAATTCAATTTGAGATATTCGACTTTCTGAGATGTCCATGGTGAGGTGGATCGCGCGATCCAACACAAACGTCCACACCGCGCGCATCACGCAACTGAGGCACCTTTGAAGCGGGTACAAAAACCGCCCGCTAACGGATCGCACGAGGTAGGGATCGCGCGCGGCAAAACGCGTGCATGGATCGCGCGCGGCACGTCCACACCGCCCGCATCTTTGGATCGCGCGCCTGCCACGCGCGATCGGATCGCGGTGGATCGGCCGGTGTGGACCCAGCTATTAAGACGATACACAAAAAAAAATCCACTGCTTGGCGGGCGGAGTCTAATAGCTCGCTATCGCGAACGCCGGTGTGCGCGAAGTCATTCTTGCAAACTCGCCGCGCTGCCGCTGGCCGACTCGGGACAAACATGTATGGAGTCGTCATACAGTTATAATATTGTTATAAATTTATTCAATTGTTGATTTATTGGTTTTATTTTCTTGCTTATAAACAAATAATCTTCTTTCCAACAACTACTTAGACATTATTAATAATTATTATTATTTCGTAATGTTTACTTTATTACAAAATAATACAGGTTATAAATAATCTTTAAAATAACAAAAAATATTGTTACTCTGAAAAAATGAAATGGTACTCAATAACGCGGACTACTGAATTGATTTAGATAGAATTTGATGCTGACGTAGATATTACATCATGCCCAGAAATGAAAGGTACTATTTCTGAAAGAAGTTATAAACCCTAATTCTTCTCAGTCAAAGTCAAGAGTGGAAGATATCACTAATACAGTAAAACTGATGCGAAACTTTGGATGTTAATTTGTATATTTTTTTTGTTAGTTGTTACTTAATCACGTCAAGACTACATTACCAATTTTGATAAAATATAGCTAATTGCCTGTATTTACACATAGGATACTTTTTATCCGAACTGAACACTTCTGTGGGATAAAACAGGATTCACGATATAACCTAATTCCACGCGGGCAAAGCCGCGGTCGGAATGATATTTTTTTAAATAAAAAAATTGTTTAAAAAAAAACACAAAATATATTGACGCATGTATTTATTTTTTTGCACTCTATTATAATTGTAATTATTCATTACAAATAATCAAAATAAAATAGCCAGAACAAAGTTAGGCCCTGGTAGGGTAGGTAGGCAGGTACAGCAATGTGAGTCGAACACTGGCTTATTTATACCAATAATAATGTATTATAAACATTAAATTAAGTTTACTTTCTAACAACAAAAATACATAATATTAGCTAATGTGAAAGCGAATCAACCAATCATCCCACAAAAATGAAATGTGCACACAAATATTCATCCAAATCGGTTCATGTCATTAGGAGGAGTGACTGCAGCGCCATCTTCCGGGCCCAATTGTGTTTCCAGATCACCCAGGAACTCAATTTAATATACTTACACAAAATTTTTCGAAATGAAAACTCACATTACTATGTAAATATGAATATAAACCTGTTTTATTACTAAGCAATTTCCCGCACAGGTGTAGTAAGTATAAATGAAATAAATATCAACATCAAATTCTTTATACAACATACTTATCTACCACCTTCTAAGAAATGTAATTCTTGAAATTATTTCGTATTTTTTTTAAATATAATACTACTCCAATGAGCTCCTGTTCCATATTATGTCCGCCATACTTCCACTAAGTTCACCATGATTTTTTATTTCTTTGCACTTTGTTGCTTTTTGCTAAAAATGGAATCATGCGATAAAATCAGTAGAACGTTGATAACATACATTTTTGACTGAATAAAGGTACTTACGAAGGAGTGGGTTCACATTGTGAACAATCAGTGGGTTTATTTTCCTTCTGGATTCCGGATTTCTGAAAAGATTATCTATGCTATAAATGAAAAAATCTTACACATTCGTTATGTACTTAAAACAGGGGTACATATCAAACATCGTCTATAATACAATTATCATCAAATTTAAAATAAAACCAACTTACTTCATTAATTTGTTCCAATTGTAAGCATTCTTTTTCCTCCAACCTTTATGTTTCTTCTTCTTATTTTCTTTATTGTCCCCATTTGTCTCATTTTGTCTTATCGTGTTGTCACCCTTTTTTACGATTGCGCGAGCGACACAAGTTCCCCGTGTGACGGCCGTAGCGGGAATGACTCGTGCAGCGATCGGGGTAGGAAGGTACAGGGCGGCTCTCACTATATTGGCTGGTCGCGCGCTAATTTCAAGTATTTCTTGTTTATTTCAAAACCATCGCATATTTCAAAATTCTAAATCGGTAGACGTATAGGTTGTATGTTTTATAGTTAATATCCAAAAAGTTGTAACTTTACGTTTGTTATTTTGAAGATGCCAGAGATTATAAAAAAATAACAATGAGAACTTTGTATTTTTTTTCTATCGAGAAAATATCATGGAATCATGTTTCTAAAACGGTAGACGTATTGTGTTACTATTGAACTTTCTTGTCAAGAATTTTCATCACGACAACTTTAATAATATAAAAATTACGAAGGTTTAAAAAGGGCCGTAAATGTTAGAAAAATTAATTCATCACCTTAAAGATACTTGCCTCTTGTTCGCAATCTGATATACACGTTGTTTTATTTTATTAATAATATTGTAATGTCAAATTATCTCCCCAGATATGGGCGACAGTGGGGTGGGTGGCCTGTACCAGCACGTTACTGCTGCTGATCTTCGGTCTGTACCGCGCGGAGCTGAGCGCGGCGAGCGCGGCCGCGTACAGCGCGCTGTCGCACTCGCTGTGGGCGGCCTGCATCGGCTGGATCATTATAGCGTGCTCTACGGGTTATGGAGGTTTGTATATAAAATTTGGATTTTTTTTTACTTTCGTGTTTGGTTTAATATCAGGTGTAATGTAGTGTTTTTATTATTGTAGTTAAGACTATTCTATTCTCTGTAACTGTACTTCACTATTGATTGATATGCCTACTTCTTGAAAAGTGTATTATACTGTAGTAGAGTATATTTATTAAACATACGAATAGTTATTTAAAATATTGTTTCCTATCGTAACTTGGATTTCAAACCTGAAAGTAATAAGTAAATAGTCGTCAATTTTTTGTGATTTACCTTATCTTACTTAATGAAACAAATATATTTTGGAAAAATCGATTTATTTTAATAGATAAACAATAAAAAACTAACATCTCCATTGCAGGCTGGGTACGACCGCTCCTCTCCGCGCCCGTGCTGTACCCGTTCTCGCGCGTGACGTACTGCGCGTACCTCGTGCACCCCGTCGTGCTGCGCTACGTCGCCATGCACCTCACGCACCCCATACACTTGGGCGAGATGCTCGTGGTGAGTGCACACACACACACGAACACACATACACACAAACACATATACACAATATTTAGCAGTATTTTCCCCTCTATAAATAAAAAAAACACACACAAACGCAAACACACAATATGAACATAAACAAACACACACACAATACACATGCGACCGCACATACTCTGAATACAGCAAACAACACATTACCATGAACACACATACATTTGCTCACTTTACATCGTATACCGTCACAATACACTGCACATATACAGAAACAAAATACAAACACAACCACACATACACGTACCTTGCCCAATTTACAATACATACACACACACATAGTACATGTACACGGACGCACACACGCGCACACCGTACGGAACTTACAATTAATATGAAAACAGTACAACAGTACACACATTAAAAACAAGAAATTACAGTACATTTACACATATTGCATACAGTACCTACAAATAGAACTTGTAACATTTTTTTTTTTTTTTTGTAAATTTCAACAATATTAATTTTCTCTCGATTTCATTTCCAGTTTGTACTATTCCTGGGACTGACTGTGATATCCTACTTCCTTGCGTTCATCATCTCAGTGGCTTTCGAAGCGCCGATCGTCACCATGCTAAAAATTGTATCGCCGTCGAAGAAACCCCACAGAGTGTAGTCACAAATACTTTAAAATACATTGCTTTGTATGTTAGAAAATCATGTTCTAATGTAGATTTGTAACTTACATGTGAAGCAATGTATTATTTAACCCAAAATTGTCGATTATAGTCGAAAAGTCTTAATTTTTAATCGTGTGAGTAGAATAAGTTATGTTAAGTAAGAGAGAATTGACTCGTGTATGTGAAAGATGTGTGACGTTGTTTTTTTATTTATATTGTTATTACAAAACTTTAAAATGTTTAAAGTTAGCCCAAGTGCACGCATATCGCTTTTCAATGCACTGAAATGAGTCTCAAAAATATTTTTTTGCAAAATAATATGCAGTTGAGAAATTTTGTCACTCTCAAACTGCACACTTTCTGCCCATTTTATATCTTGAGGATTAAAGAAATTTACATATTTTGTAAATATAATAAATTACTATTCATATTTTGATTGATTTAAAAAAGGGAGATCCCAAATTTCATTTTTGTCACTTGCCTACTTAACTTGATTTTTCCTGATGTGTGCAAAATATTAGTATGTAATGTAATACTCGATAGAGTCGTCTCATGTGTTAAATTAAATTATAAAAATAAAACTTAGATTGTAAATATATGTACAAATATTATAATTGTACAATATAAAACTGTATAGTTTTTTTAAGTTTCAAGAAATCAGAATCTAGTTGACAATGTGTTGAATTTTTTAATCTATGGAAAAATGTGTAATCGAACAACAAAACAAAAAGATAAAGAAAAAATATGTAGTAATTAATGTAACATTCCTATGTATATTATACATATACACTTATAACAAGTAATTGTTAATAAAATGATTTGGTAATCTGTTTATATAAATATTATTTCATAATTCCAAAGACAAACGGACAAAAGATTATGTATTCTTTCGAAATTATCTGCATGAATTGGATAAAAAGTAGATACTTATGCTTTCTTTAAAAAGGATTATGTTTTGCTCAAATTACTGTTTTTTAATTATTATATAAGTACTTGTGTTCACTGTTTATTGAATGACAATTATTATTATTTTAGTTATAAGTTCCAAAAATGTAAATAGGTTACCGCTATGTAAATATGCTGTAAATATTATCTAGTGTAAGGTTTGTACGATTTGTAATAAAATAAAACACAATTTTATTCATATTTCGTTTTATTTTGAGGTAACAATTGATTCTTATTAATAAATAAATAGGAATACTTATTCTAATAGCAAAAGCTATTACAATTTCTGATTAATAACTATCCTAACGAATGTCCTTACCGACTAAACTAACGACTAAATTTACAGAATCAGTCTAATTGGCATATTTTTTCGATACATCTTTACCAGAGGCGGCTCGCCCTAAGGAGCGCTGGTGCAGTGAACTCCCATAAATAATTATAATAAAATCATACTCCTTAATTTAATTATTAACATTAATTATTACTATTTAAAATCAATCGTAATCTTTAAAACTACTGTTAATACCAATGAATATATCCATCATTCCATCATCCCATACACCTGTATAATACCTACTGTATTAATGTAACGCGCGAAGCGGTGCGCTCACGATTGCGATCCAATGAAAAAAGATTTAGTACATTTCCTAATACGAAATCCAATAGGAGTGAAAGAGAGGGTTTTGCCAAAGCCCTGCGCGTGAAACAAAAGATTTTCTATGGAAAAGTAGCAAAATTCAGAGCGGCGCACCCGCAAACGTTGCCGGTTCGTTTTTACCGCCCGGCAGGACAGCGATAGCGCGTGCGGCGCGGTGCGACGTTGCCAGTTACCACTTCTATTAATATGTATAAACAAACACTCGAGTCAACTTCAATGCTCGCGCGCGATTCATGCAATTTTCTAATTAAAATTATAAAATACGTGTTGAAATAGCCTGTAGTTATCAGTATTACTTGTGAGTGTTAAAATGAACAATAATTATAATGTGGCGTTCATTAAAAAGTGTGATAAAACGTTACAAATTCGGCTTGAATGTAAAGCTAAGGGACCGCCACGGCCTGAACTTGATCTTACGCAAAAATGTACGACAAAAACGAAAACATATACGCGTGTGTTTAAATCTGAACAATATGTGAAAACACCGTGGTTGTGTGGTTGTGATGAAAGCAACAACAGATATTTACGAATGTCTTGTCGCTTTAAGTTATAGATATTTTTGCACACCAAAAAGAAAGACGTATGTATTTCCTTTATAAGTAATTTTTTTGATAAATGTACTGCTTTACACCATGTATTTTCAGTGTTTTATTTCAAGTGAACACCCATAAAATTTTGTCACGAGCCGCCTCTGATCTTTACACAGAATTGTTTTTACTCAAGTAATAAATAAATGACAGCATACAATTTTTTGAATTCGAAAAAATTCGAAAAATTGATTCGAAATCAAAAACGCAATAACATTCACAGTAACATTTCTGAAGAACAGGACAAACTAATTTTTTGGAAACAGTACAAAATTAACTGCGTCACCCTATTTCTTTTCTCAACATTTTTCTCTTTCGCAAATACTATTTGAACGATTTTTTGAAAAAAAAAAGACGGTTGAACAACTTTATTGAAGAACTCTTCTTAACTTGTAAAAAAAGACGGGTTGCACTCCGGGAGTGCCGACAGAAGTGAAAACTTGATTATTAACGTTGAGCATGTTTGATATTTTGGAATGGTATCCGTCTTACGCTTTTTCGATCAGGTCACGTGTCCTGACGCGAGTTTAAGATTTTATAACCATTACAGAAAAAGTGCTCAACGCCGCTAAAGAAGTTTTCACTTCAAAAAACAAATGTCAAATAATCAATTTCGTAGTGATTTCGTAAATGCTTGTAACACCTAATAAGATTTACAAGTCTATCGTCTATACACATAGTCCGAGAGCCTGGTGAGGAAGGCGCAGGTCGGCATCTCTACCAACACGCACAGACAGAACGCACACAACAACGTCACGGCTGTCACGCCCAGGTAGTAACACAACTGGAAACAATTGAAATAATAAATTTAAGAATCTCAGAATTGAATTACTGTATTCGTATTATTAGTGTTAAGGATTTTTACAACATTGCTAATAAAAAAAGACTGTTAATACCTAATGCTTTCACATAAATTGGTAAAAAAAAAATTAAGCAAATATTAGCAGCATATAGTTATATGTTAGTTAGCAGATATTTTAAGATAAAGATCTTGTGGGTTTTTAAAAACCTAAATTGAAATGTATTCTCATCAAGGCGCAAAATATCTGAATCGTAAGCGGTTCCGGGTGTGCATATTGTGTGGGCCAGTGTGTTCTGTGTCTGTGTGTATGGTGTATGTGTTTGTATCTGAATGTGTATACTCACCAGACACGCGAAGCTCGCACACAGCGCAGTGTCAGCTGCGAGCAGCGCACGCGCAAGTGTCATGTGCAGCAACAATGCGCAGTAGCACAAGCGACTGATACCGCACCACGCTCGACTGTCAAGTAATTGCCGCGTTCGGTCTGAAGGTTTATATGTCATTTATGTTAAATTAATGGTAGATACACAAAATATATAAAATGTAATAAGTAGAGTTAAGCAGAAGAGTAAAAAATTCTGTGATATGACAAAAATATCTGAAAATGATAACGTAGTGTCTATTATCCGTAAACGTAAAAATTGAAACAAAAAGTATTCATAATCTCATTAACTAAAGGGTTTTTTTATGTCAAAAAATTATCTCTAAAGCAGTCATACGCTACATGCATCTTCATTTTTCGCACAGTTTAAACTCACACGCATATTTAGTAGAGCAGACCACCGCGGGCCAGATCCCCGCGGCGGGCCACAGCAAGTGCAGCCACGCGGTCACCCAGCCCGCCGCCACCGGCCCCACGCCCCACGACCCCGCCGCCACTGGCCCCATGCCCCACGACCCCGCCCAGGGCAGTGCCCATGAGCCAAGTGCTGCACAACATGACCATATCCACAGGGATACTGACCACATCTGACAAGTTATAAACCATTTTAGTCAGTATCCATGTTTCAACAATATCAATCATTATTATTTTATATCCGTGTTTGAATCTCTGGAATATTTTCCAGAATTTTTTCTTTTATTCGCCATAAATAAAAGAAAATACGGCAGGAAATTATATTCAAAACATACGTATGTGCTCCAAAAGTTCCTAGCCTAGCAAGTTTTGCTCTTAAAAAAAGCACATAAAAATATAATTTTAAATACAACTGAAATAAAGCTTCTCACCTTAGGCACAGTAAGCAGCCCGTCTATCCGATGCACGAGCCAGCCGGTAAGCACGCCCAGCACGTATGGCGCCGCGTGACTCCACACGTGTCCCTCCCATGCGTACCCAGCACTTTTTCTGGAAGATATAGTTTTTTTTAATAACACATAAATCAATAATTCATATAAAAGACACTAGATTTCCGCCCGCGTTTTCAAAGGAAAACCCGCATAGTTCCCGTTCCCGTGGGATTTCCGGGATAAAACCTACCCTATGTGTTAATTTTTTTTTTTTATTTGGCTCACAAATCGAAGTTGTCACTCAAATAGCCCTAAAAACAATTCACCAAAACAAAACATTTGCGGTGCAACTCCTAAAACCAGTGAGCACATCGTGCCCAGTAAAACTACATAAAATAACACTACTACTACTATTTTTTAGGTACTCAACGCAGAGTATATTTTACTTCTGGCTGAGGCTAGAGAACTCGAGAAAATATCGAAATCATACCTAATACCATTATGTACGAACAGCACCTGTATAAAGGAGAATTTTGACCTACGTTAGTACGACAATAGGGTAATTTAGCACTTCCTATTTTCCAAACGGCTAGCAGGACGTGGAACTTCTATTTTAATGCGCGAAAGGAGTTCAGGGTTAACAGGATTAACAGGGTTAACAGGTCAGTTAATCCAAGTTACCTTCTATATGTGTGCTAAATTTCATTGTAATCGGTTCAGTAGTATTTGCGTGAAAGAGTAACAAACACACACACACATGACACACACATCCACACAAACTTTCGCATTTATAATATTAGTAGGGTTAAAACTGCTTTTTACATTATCTCTCTGATTATTTTTTTTAATTTATCTATCAAATTAAATTCCTAAATAAATAAATAATAATATTACCTTCACAATCGCCTAACAACGGTTTAGAACAATTACTCCAGTCAGTCAAGACAATCAATTCACAATAATTCCAAGCAAGTTTTCAAACTACGGTCAAGTGAATGGTACATTGGGACGACAATAAATCTCATTTTGCAACCTTGTCCGCAGTCCGGAACAATGTTAAAATTGCAATTAAATTTTTTTTTTTTTGCTGTAAAATATTCCATCGTGAAAAAAATTCCATATTATGTATTAATTTTGCAACCAATCTAAGTGTACGGAACTTATGGATTTTTGCTGACTTATAGAAATTTTTGGGCAAAGAGAAATTTTCCTCACGTATAGAAATTTTCCTGGCTTATAGAATTTTTCCTGACGTAAAGAAATTTTCCTTGTTTATAGAAATTTTCCAGCTTATAGAAATTTTCCCGACGTATGAAAATTTTCCTGACTTATAGAAATTTTTCCTGACTTATCGTAATTTTCCTGACTTATGGATTTTTCCTGTCGTATAGAAATTTCCCTGACGTATAGAAATTTTCCTGACGTATAGAAATTTTCCTGGCTTATAAACATTTTCCTGACTTATACAAATTTTCCTTATCTATACAAATTTTCCTAGCTTATAGAAATTTTCCAGCTTATAGAAATTTTCCCGACGTATGGAAATTTTCCTGACATAGAAATTTTTCC
Source organism: Colias eurytheme (assembly GCA_907164685.1). Classification (NCBI taxonomy): domain Eukaryota; kingdom Metazoa; phylum Arthropoda; class Insecta; order Lepidoptera; family Pieridae; genus Colias; species Colias eurytheme. Next base: position 11,965 of record CAJQZN010038598.1, on the reverse strand, counting down.
TGACTTATCGTAATTTTCCCGACTTATGGATTTTTCCTGACGTATAGAAATTTTCCTGACATACAAATTTTCCTTATCTATATAATTTTGCGGCAAAGGGAAATTTTCCTCACGTATAGAAATTTTCCTTGTTTATAGAAATTTTCCTTATAGAAATTTTCCAGCTTATAGAAATTTTCCCGACTTAAGGATTTTTCCTGGCGTATAGAAATTTACCTGACTTATAGAAATTTTCCTGACGTATAGAAATTTTCCTTTCTTATGAAAATTTTCCAGCATATCGAAATTTTCCCGACTTATGGAAATTTTCCTGACTTATAGTAATTTTTCCTGACTTATCGTAATTTTTCTGTCAATCGAAATTTCCCTAACTATTGTTAAAATCATTTTTCTAATCTTCCTAAAATTGGAAATTTTTACGACTGATTAAAGTAAACCACCCACCTATTCCCACCCACATCCCGTACGCTATGCTCTCTATCCACAGGCCGCGCGTGCGCAGATTGGACAGAACGTATAAACTCGCCCGGTCGTTGGGCGTGGTACCTACATATTTCGCAATAAAAGGTAGCCTATGTCCTTTCTCGGGTATCAAAATATCTCCATACCAAATTCCATGCAAATTGGTTCAGTAGTTTAGGCGTGATTGAGTAACAGACAGACAGACAGAATTACTTTCGCATTTTTAATATTAGTATGGATCATTTTGTTACATCAAAGAATTTAAATAAATAAAATAGGTAATTTTCTTGAAACTCACACAAAATCCTCCGTATAAGTAGCGATCACATCGAACGCAGTGCTCGCGAACAGCAACAACACCGCGAGAGACAGCACGAGCCGCTTGCGCGTCGCGAGCAGAGCGCACAGCACCGCGCCGCACGCGTGCAGCTGCGTCTCGGCAGAGAGGTACCACGAGATGTGCATGCACTGCAAGTGGGGATATGTGTGTGTGTACTGCAAGTGGATTGTGCTCAGTGCTCGCGAACAGCAACAACACCGCGAGAGACAGCACAAATAACAAAATGAAATGACTGCATGAACGACAGAACAACATATTTTTACAGTCAAGACTGAAAATAGATTCAATTTGACAGCACAATCCCCATCTCATACAAAGTTCACTTTGTCAGCACAATCCCCATCTGATAGAAAGTTCACTTTGTCAGCACAATCACCATCTGATAGAAAGTTCACTTTGTCAGCAAAATCCCCATTAATAAAATAATTCACCATTTATTGAATTCATTTGTTAAAAATAATGTAATAAATGAGAGTATCAAACTAAAGAATTTGTACAAACTTCACATTTAAAACCATCTACTAAATAGTCCGAATAAAGCCGTTCTTGAGTTGTAAAATAACAACGGAAAAGGCATTGATTTTGAAACACTAATACAACTTATATTGTAAGTTCGAAAAAAAAATTTTTTTAGTACTTCTTTTTACACATTAACATTCAGCATACATGCACTAAATTGGACGCTGACTTCATATAAATACTATAATAACGTGTCACAATCCCCAACCTATAAAACAATAATAAATCAAACATAACCAACTACAATTATTACTTACTAGCGGTCCGCCCCGGCTTCACCCGTGGTACATATTTACGTTTTCTCTACATAAAAACCATCCTCGTACTTCAGGAATATAATAAAAATAATTTGGAAAATCCAAAAGTGCACGCCTCATAATTTTTTTTTAATAAATATTTATTAATTATTATTTTTGTTTATTTAATAACAATTAAACCACATCGAATCAGACCCTGAAAAATGAAAGGGTTCTATTCCTGATCATACTCAAGCGTAAGAGAAAAAAAAAGACTCGATTAGTAAAGTATTTCGGTCGCTATCGTGTTAACAAGAAAAAGGATCCGCACATACAGACACACGGACGTCCAAGACAGAACTTTTTTAAACTGTTTTTTAACTAGTTTAAATAACAAAAATGACATCAAAAATATCATGAACGTTAAAAATAGTGTTTTTTCTTAATATGTGTGTGTATGTATTATCTTACAAGTGCAATGTATGATACATAAAGACATTTTAAGTTTGAAAAATCAGATGTTTTGCGCGAAGTGACAGTAGTACCCACCTCAACGCTTCGCTTATGAGGCGTGCAAAAGAATTATCGAAATCGGTTCAGCCGTTCTCGAGTTATGCGCTTACCAACACATTTTGCGATTCATTTTTATATATAAGATTTTTTAGGGACATGATCAATATTTGGAGAAGCTACTGGCTCGTGATACAGTGTTTAACTAAATAACTAGTTCAGGAGTTCGGGTTCATTGTTTTACCTGTACATTACTAATAATGTCAATAAAGATTGTTATTATTATTTATTGGTTACAATACCTGTTCCTCCCGTGGGTACAAGTTGGTGATATACAACAAGTTCCGCCACCAGTACGTGTGGCACGTGTCAGTCCCGCCCCCCAGCGTCACGCTGGCGTGCAACGCGCGGGACACCACTGAGGACGTGAATATCGCGAACACGTAGGGGAGGAGTAGCCTGGGGGGAGATGTTTATTTCAGTGGATTATTATTTTTCCATTTTTTTTATAAAAAAAATAATTTTAAAGAATAGAAAAAATTCGAACGCTAGGCGGGATTCGAACCCGCATCTTCTGCCAATCCTGTTTGATTCAACTAAACTTTTATTATATTTTTATTATTTCAATATTCTCGAAAAAAAATAAGAGAGTAGTAGCTATTTTGTTAATTATTTTAAAAAATCACGAAAAATATACGGTGCAATATCTCCTGCGTTAAAAGGTGTCATCATCAAACAAAAAGTCATCATCAGCCCCCAACCTACCGTATAGCCCGATTAATGATAAAGCACATGAGCTGAGACAGCTGGCCACATGGTCCAGAACACCGCAGCACCTCCTCGCTGCAGTAGCGCCCCTTCAGGTAGAAGAAGTGGTGCGCGCTAAATATGCCGCTGCAAATAACAATTTTAAACTTGCCATTAAGAAAATATTTTGCATGCTACATGGTTTATATTAATTTATGAGTGATTAAAAATGCTTGAATTTGATACAACCTAAAAATACTGACCTCACAAAAAACAGAGTATCAAACGCGAGCGTTCCAGTTGCCAGTATATTATAATACATATTACTGGGATCATTTATATCCCCGCTATCTGAAATACAACAAATGCGTCACACAATTATACTACCAATTAAAATAACACCAGAAAATATCAGACTCACTTGAAACATAGCTGACAGTGACAGCTACGTGTATAAAAATTATCCAAAACGTTGTGATAATTTTAACAGCGTGTATCACGGACAGATCCTTATTCGCCAGATTCGTGTTGAAGACCCTCATCCAGCTGTGCTTTATCGAGAAACTCAGCAGCAGATCCTTCATTAAACCATTAGTTTTCTTGACTTCTGTGTTCAAGCTTGCGCAGGAGTTGTATTTCATCCTCGGACACGGCGGGAAATTGTCAAATTGTCTCGATATAGCGCACTGTTTCCTATATTTCCCGCATCGCCTGCAGTTCCCAGTCCCCTCCATGTTTACTACGCCCAGCGTAATTGAAGGAGGTAGTTTTGGATCGCACAGTTTTAACGTCCCAGCATTACTTGCGTTCTTCATTACTGCATCCACTATCACTGGCCTTGTGATTGTCTTCCTGTCAATTTCGTCCTTATTGATAGGTTTATTTAGGTTTAACGTTTGGTGGCTTGCTGCGAAGACATCTAGATCTACCAATGTAGCTATTACAGATAGCAATATAAAAATTATCGTGATCAGAATGGTCAGGACAGCGACCACGTCGTCTTTAATGTCGTAACCTTGTATTTGTCTAATGGATGTGATTTTAACCGATCTGCTGAGAGAGTTGTTGTACTTTAAGTGATCGTTGAGCATGATCGAGAAGTTTATAATGGAGACAATATCTTCAGACGCACAGGATCTTGGCAAGCAGACGCCCAGTATCACATCGTATGACTGTAATGTGATAATTAAAGTGTTAGACACAAGAAAGTAAGTTATTTATAAATATATATAGATAAAAACATTAGACATTAATATATTTTGAATAAGTGAAACGTAATAAGTTTGATATTAATTTTATATTTTCCATGAACTTTCCATAGGTGTCAGAGTAATAAAGTATTGCGCAGGATTTATTATTTTCACCCCTCACCTTAGCCAAAGCCAAGCTGGTGAGGTTGAGCTGCAGCTGCAGGGCGGAGTACCCGAGGGCGAAGGGCGGCGCGTTGTCCGCGCGGACCAGCCGCCGCACTAGCTCGTCGCGCTGGACCAGCGCATGCCAGTCTTGCTGGTCTGCGTTATTATTATATTTTATATTTATAAATAAGTTTATTTTAACCAAAATGTAAGTCTGAATATATACAATTTTATTTCTATAATAGTCAATAGTTTAGTTAGATATAAATTACATCGCAAAGCAACTAAATCCTTAGCTTTCAGAGTACAGTTTTGATATAATAAAATATAATATTCATTTTACAAAAAATTGCAAGTTTCACACAACAATAAAATATAATTTTCGTATCTACATGATAAATTTAGTTTAATGTACGATAAACGTAAACTCACGTCTAACTACGAGTTATGGACGTTTTTATAATACTGTACTGTAAAATTAAATTGAGGAGACTGCAGGAGATATTAAAAGTTGTGAATCACGCTTGATGTTATCAAAATATGCTATATCTTCTTATTTCAATAGATAACATTTTGATGGCATTTTAATATTCTCTTCTATAAGTTACATAATTTAATTCCTTAAAAATGGCCTAAGGACACCAATCTCCTAAATCAATAAAAATACTTACTCCGACCAAAATTCGTGTTCCCCTTGAGCAACGTCTTGAGATAGTCCCCACTATAAAACTCTCCCCAAGTTTGATCTTGCTCTTGAGACTCGTATGCATTGTTCTGAAATATTACTTACAATATATTCATTATCTAGCTGTGCTCCGCGGTTTTACCCGCAGTGCTCCACTCCTGTTGGTCTTAGAGAGATGATATATAGGCATACAGCCTATGCCCTATAGCCTTCCTCGATTGAACGCGCAAATCACAGGAACTACTGGTCCGATTTGAAAACATTTTCTTTCAGTATTAGATAGCCCATTTATCGAAGAAGGCTATAGGCTTACTTATATATCATCACGCTAAGACCAACGGGAGTAGAGCAATGCGGGTGAGACCGCAGGGCACAGCAGTCATTCATAATGAGCAACAGCAGTTAGAATACTAAATAAAAACAAAAAAAGATGATAAAGAGTTTAAATTGCTTCCATTATTAACAACTAGAACGTACCAGAATTTGGCATTGTTGTTTGGACCCCAACCAGAACTTGTTTCCCGTGAAGAATGATGACGAATATCGGCCTGATGCATCTGCAGCTACAAATTGAAAAGCCCACTATTTATGAAAATAATTCTAATGGATTTAGGTTTGAAGTGAAAAATATAACTACATAGTTACTGTACAAAAATAGACTTATAAATGTATACAAATAAATTTTATAACACTACTATCTGTACAGACAAATGTTATCTGCTTGCCATAAGGGTATTAAAAATAAATATGTTGCAAAATTTCATGAGAATTAGTTCAGCAGTTTTGGAGTAGTATTGTTACTTACTCGTGTTACAATATTAATAATTGTCACACGAGAGTAGAGATTTTTCCTATGACTGGTTATCCGTATTTTGTATTAACTATGTAAGTCGACAATTTGAAATCATTACTTTTTATTATTATATTTTTTTTATTTATTTATAGGTAGGGTATTTTATTTATTTTAAATTAGTTTTGGAATAAGCAAATCCTAAGCATAACTAAAAATGCGTTTATAAACTGTCCGTTTTTGAACGACAAAATTATACGATTTGCCTGCGACATATCAATCGGTTCATTTAAAAATTGTGTTAGGTATTTACGCAAATGCCTATAGTAAACGGATATGACGTAGTTCAGTTAAGTTGTTAATAAATTCCAAAATGGATTAACTGTATCTACACTCAAACTGGATTAAACAATGAATTACGATTTTACGCATCACTAGATTATAATTATTTTTGCGTAGAACAATTTGCATTTAAACAGCAACCTTGTTCCTAAAATATACGTGCGACATATTACATATTGTAGATAAGTTTATTTTTATTATTCCCATGAGTAAAATTAAATAAAAGGCTCGTAATATAAATCTTGCCCGTGTGAAACAAACATTTTATACCTACTTTCAGCCGGGAAAACGTTGTTGCGCTATTTATGAATGTTAATTTCATCAAATTAGTTTTGATTTCAAGGTTTTGGTATCATAGGTTTCAAATCGTTTAATTTTAAACGCGTTTCTGCCCTAGCAAAATTCGTTAGACTATTTTCCATTTTCAAATTTCCAGATTCATTTTTAAATTTTACTTTCAAAAAGTAGCGTTCATTGTTGCCCGAAATGTTTGATTTAAACGCGTTTAAATTATTTAAATATACTGATAAACGTTTGAAGATAAACAAAATAGAAATTGTCGGCACGTTAGTTAAAACACATAATTGCCTTAATGACTGAGTATTATTGCATCAAGTTTTTACCGCAATCACGAGATGCTCTCGCCGTCTGTCACGCAAAAATAGCCTTTATTATAATAATGTCATAAACCTCAATATTTACATTTTTGAAATAAAGAACTTTTCATGACAAATAAAGGTACTAACCGCAGCAAAACTTAAAAGCAAGAGTATGATTAAGTACGGTCCATTATTTTCTAAATCTCTGTTGAAAGTTTATAAAATATGGAAGTAGTTAGCATTAGCAGATGGGCCTTTTTCGACCCCAACGATCTAAAGTTGTTTTATTAATTTAACATATGCACCTATCTTAGATCTATGTGATATGTCTCTTCTGTATCTTTTTAGAGCGAGCAGAGAGACTTCAGGCGTCCAGATCGTAGCACGAGCCAAAGTGCCTAACAAAATATTTTCATTGAACACATTGAACACATTGCTTTGTTCATAGATCATCATGATGTTGATAAATAGCAGAAGTCATGGAATGGAAATAAATTCTTGAAACAAGAATTAAAAAATATATCTTTCTTTTTAATTAAAAATAATGCGAAAGCCTCGATCAAAAATTACCATTAGAACTTTTGGCTCTACATTTAATGCCGGCTCTACATTTCACAACCGGCGCTGATAGCAGGATTAGCTGAGGTTTTCTTATGGAAATTGTAAATCCGTGTTTACCGAGATGTTTTTCCTCATGTTAAATAATAATTACTAATAATAGAAGTAAGCGTCTTTTAGCTTTGAATTCCTTTACTGTATTTAGTTTATGTGTATTTTTTTTAAATATGGGCTTCGGACTGACCAGCAAATTGTTAATAATTTGCAGTGGACTTCCTCAATTTTTTTATTTTATTTAATTAGTTTGACAAATCTTTAACCTAATAACTTGCTACTACTTGAGGAATTAATAGAAATCTTAAAAACAGAGATTTCTCCAATTACAGAGTAACAATATTAACTTTTTATTTACAGTAGTTTAATTATTCTCATTTATCATTGACAGTGCATCATCATTGACAGTGCATCATCTCACGAGATGCGCTGGCGCGTGACACTTTTGCTTTCGATGCGTTTATATTATCATAATTACGATCTTCCTACGAATCGTTGTTTACTTCTACGAGAGTAATCGCATGTAAACATTATGACTTATAAAAGCAGAATTTTGTAATTTGATGTGCGTGAAAATAGTGCGAGATTTAAATTTAAATTTTAACAATGTTACATTTATGCTAATTACTTTCACATCTTAAATGACGTAAAAAAAGTTAAAATTAGTTTTATACTTCGACGACGCGGTTGGCGCAGTGGTAAAGTGCCTACTGAGCCGACGGTCCCGGGTTCGATCCCCGGTCAGGGCAAATATTTGTGTGATGAACTCAATTATTTGTTCTTGGGTCTGGGTGTTATTATCTATATATGTATTTATAATATTATATTTATCGTCGCCTAGTACCCACAACACAAGCCTTAATTGAGCTTACAGTGGGACTAGGTCGATTTGTGTAATAATGTCCTATAATATTTATTTATTTATTTATTTATACTAATTAATAATTATTCTAGACCGCTAAAATTTTTAAAAAATATACACCTATTTTTTACTTTACATAAATTAATTAAAAAATACATAATTTATATTATTACGTTAATTGCTTAATGCTTATCATCATATACATATATCATCATAAAAAATTAGTCTTCTTTAATATTATACTAACAAATACTTACTTTTATATGCCCAAGCGTGACCATCCAAATAATCTTTGAAAAACACACTCAATTCGGTCCAACAATACCTATCCAAACTCAAATGTACACCATTCTTTATTTTCGGCCACACGAGCGCGAGAAAAGAAGGATCATAGATAATAAACAAATTGTCCATCAATTGTTCATGAACGTGTACACTCTTTGACTTTTCGCGGGAATCTTTTTTCGAATATGCATTTTGGCGCGAAATTACATTTGCACAATTTGTGAAACTTAAAAATACCAAAGCAACGAAACACACTCTAAAATACATTTTACGTAATTTGTATAACTTGTTACACGGATTCGTTTGAGCGTGCGCGTCGGTTGCGATCACAAACAACAATAAATACAAAAATCTTTAGCGACGCACGCATACGTTTAAGAATTAATTCGTAAAGCCAACAACCGTTAATTGCACGTATATCATTAAACATTATGAAAGGGGATTGCCAGCTAATTGTAAGTTGTAGAAACAATGCATTTTTATGTAAATTGGTGCAATTATTTTCATATGGGCTTAGTATAAAACCAGAAGTTGTTTATTCATAACTATATGTGTTATTGTTTCCCACGTGTACTAAAATATAGTATTTTATTATTCCTCTTGGGTTAGAAGGTAGAACCTCTGTCATAGTTTTTCAATAATAATACTCAAATTATTACATTTTTCTTTCATATACCATTCATCGTGTTCATTTCATATACATTAACAATTAATTAACCAAAAATAAAACAAGCAATGTTAGTAATCATTTCATTTATTAGCTGTCAAAAGACAATAGAATTAAATTTATCTGTGTACTTAGTAAATACAATTGGCTAGATTTATCCGATACAGTCTCACACACACACACAACACCGACGCACGAGTCCTCACACTGCACTATGTTACATTTGCCGGAGCCGCTTGTTCGGCCGCTGACCGTCGTTCATGAACGCGCCCTGCTGAAACAATACAATTGTTTTATATTCTGTAAATACTGTTTTTTTATTATTTTCATATGAATGTTGATCTAATCGGGCCCTGTTTAAAAATATAACACGCACAATGCTCATCATTTAATAGTAAAAGGACTGTTCTTATTCGAGGGATTGTGTAATAAAATTGGTGAGTCGGTTTTCTATTTTTATTATTAAAACAAATTATCAAATAAAATAATTAAACTTATTATTTAATATCGTAATCATAATTCACGACATTACAATATTAAATAATTTCATGCAAAGGGAAATCAAAATTTTCGTGTAATTACTATTGATATAAAAACGGGAAAGTAAACTGTTAAATATAGTACAATATTTATATAGAAAGTTAAAAACCGCGTATCAAAATGATACGCAATTGACCGTGAAATCTTTAATGATCGTGCGTCAATTAAGTTTGCTAGCAATTATTGTATTGACTTGAAACATCTTTTAATGTTGAATTTTACTATTTGGGTTAAAACATTGACGGCAATTAATGTTTTCAATGATTGTGATTGCAAAAAAATTAGTAACACAATTTGGTATAAGCATAACATATTTTATGAATGTGATGAAAAGCAAGACACACACTGAATAGATATTAGAGTTATAGGGAAAGATATATATTTATATTTTATGAAGACTGATTGTATACTGTCTGACTGTTAAAATTTTCATATATGTATCTGCAAAATCTTAAAAATAAAGTATCCCAAAGTATGATCTTCCTAAAAGATCGCGTTTTCCTCTTATTGTTTTAAATGTTACAAGTTCTAAATTACCTATAACCCCAATCCACTATACAACTATAATTTCCCGGCTATCCCTTGTATAGTTTTGTTAGTTTATCATAAATCAAGCAGTATAAAGAACATAGACGGATTATATACAACATAAAAATAAAAACAAAAAAATACCTGCGCTAGTCGATCTGTCTACAGGTAGCTCTGAAAAGAATGCACAGAAAATATTAACGCAAAGAACTTGCAGAGTTTCCACCCCACATACATTTTGTGTTCGCTGCATTTCTTTGCCGACTTTTCTATGCACTCATTTCTTGAAAGCGACATGCGTATGAAAAATAAAATAAATCACAAAAATTAAAACTCGGATTTGTGCCACAACTACTGGGAATTCGGTTATTTTGAAGCATGAAATGTTTGCAAAAAAATACAGAGTGTCACCATGAAGTAATAAAATAAAATTAAGAATATAAATTTGTATATAGATAATGAATTTTATAGAGGAATAGTGTTCTAGTATCAAGCTATGTGTAAAGTTACTTTAACAACTTGAAGACATGATTATTACTGTTTTTTTTTATTACTTCAAAATTACAAAAAATATCAAGAATTAGAAAAGGTTCATAGAATAGGAGTAAAAATTTAATCACAGGATATGTGATCAGGTTCATGCATTTGAAAGGTGATTTATTATTTATGTCTTGCTTCTATAAATGATGATTGGCGATAATAACACACAATAAACCTACTTCACAATTAAAATATTCATTAGTCACCTAATATCACTAGAATATTTTTAAGTGTTTCAATTCAGTGTCACTTCTAAGGGTAAAATGATCAATTATTCCAAAAGAAATCCTTAATACATGCAAAACCAAGAAATGAAATATAAACTAATATGTACATTGAATAACTGCACATTTTGTTGTTAGTTTATAAGTTCTCTAAATATAGTTATATAAAGAGTAGAATAGTACTTGTATGTAGTATACAGTTACAATACATACTATGTGGTTATTTTTTGTAATTTGTCTCATACATCTTTTACAAGTGTAAGTATAATTATTATTTGCAGGTGCATGTACAGATCGCGCGGCGAGAGTTTGGCTTTGACCGTTATTGCGCAGAAATCAGAAATTGGGTATCAACGGGCAATTAGCGGGGTGCGGGGCGGGGAAAAGTATTGTGTGCGTTGCGCAGTAATCCCCTCCACCCGAAGGTCAAAGCCAAACTCTCGCCGCGCGTACTGTAGTGTCGTATTTTTTTTTTTTTTTTTTGTGTGTGGTGTCTCTCAATGTTAGCCAGAAGGGCTTCTACATTTTAACGCGGACGCGGGGGTGAACTGAAGGTTCACCCTGGTAGCGACATGCACAAGGGCGTCCCCCCGCCACGGGGACCACGAACCTCGGCTTGAGCTGTCGCTTGAGTGGAGGAGGCCAGAAGGGCCCTAATCGGACGGGGCAGTGTCGTATTGTGTGCGATGTTTAGTACGTGCGGTACAGAGTGGTCTATGTTGGATACGGTTATATATAAATTTATGTGCACAATTTTCCGTGTTGCATGCTGAAAGCAGTGCACAATGTTACTGTGTTATGTGCTGTTTTGTGTTTTGTGCTCTATTTATTTACGTGTAACGTTACATCTATGTGTTGTTTTGTTTGTGCTATCTATTCTAGGTGCATATATGTTAGGTGCAACATCCACTATGCACTCCGTGTGTGTGTGGTTTTGTTATCTATAGCACATATTCTAGATGCATATATGTTAGGTGCAATATCCACGTGTGTGTGTGTGTATGTATGGTGTGTATGTACGTACCGGGCGGCCCATGAAGCCCTGCGGCGGCAGGTAGGTGTTGACGGGCGCGAAGTGTGTATGGTGTGTATGTACGTACCGGGCGGCCCATGAAGCCCTGC
>CAJQZN010038597.1:95247-115456 GCA_907164685.1 Colias eurytheme | reverse complement strand
TTAGGCGTGATTGAGTAACAGACAGACAGACAGAGTTACTTTCGCATTTATAATATTAGTATGGATTATGAATAGGAAATTCATACTAAAGTTATTCACAACTACAGTGTTATCGATCTGTGAAACAGATGTAAAATGTATTAGTTCAATGCCAATATACATAAATAACATAGTTTTTTTACAAGATTCGGGCTTACCCTGAATTCTGTTGCTGTGTGAAATAATAATAAATAATCATTTGTCAGAATATTATTTTTACAGTTGGTTCGTGTGTTGATAAAGAAAAATCTTTGCTAATATTATAAAGCTAGCTTGTCGAACATGTTTATCTCGAGAAGTACCAGTTCAGATTTTAGAGTAATTTTTGTGTTGGATTTAGGGGTGTTAGGCGGTCAGCGAAAATTCAGCTATTCGGGCCTAAGGTAAGGGGTGAGGGGGTTCCGCGTTTAGTATGGAATCAACGTGCTCGAAATTAAAAATCGTAAGCGCCATTCACATTTTTATCAAAAAGTGAATGAAAATATTTAGTATTTTCTAAATCTAAAACAGTCACGAAATCGAGAAGGTAAATACCTATGTATTTGTGATTTTATACGAATTATTATCGTAAAATACGGTTGTAATGAGCATTTATATGATATTTTAGAGGTAACTTCAGGATTTTTTTTATCGAGCAAAATTTTTCCAATCGTCTTTAGAAACAGTCATCCCATCACACATACGTTCTGTAATACCTACATATTAGAAATTTCAGTGCGAAAAAACTTCAATATTTTCAATTATAGCTCATAGATAACAGTCCATTTTGCCGTTTTCATCTACTAAGAGCCCTTAAGTAGAAGTTAATATTATAATCTATAAAATATAAATATCATCGTGGGTAAAATCGCGAACACAATTTATACAAAAAATATATATGGATCGTTTACTTCACAAAAACTAGACAAAAAATAATCACACTTGTATAAGGCCGGGACTCCACCAAAGCAGAGATGTGTGCGGTGTGCTGTGTTCTGTGCGAGAAGAGATGTTTTTCAGCTCGCGGGACTCCACCAAAGCGGAGATGTGTGCGGTGTGCTGTGTGCTGTGCGAGAAGAGATGTTTTTCAGCTCGGGTGCGGGGCGTTGAGTGCGCGCGCGGGGTTCTGCGGGTTGCTAGCGGGCGAGAGGGGGGAGGGTGACATCGCTCACTGCACGCCGCTCACATCTCTCGTCTCCACTGCGCGTCGTCCGCGCACAGCTCACATCTCCGCTTCCATCGCGACATACAAATATTACACATCTCCGCACAGCGATCTCCACTGAAGCTGAGCGGAGAGGAGACGTGTCAATAACTCAATTCTATTGGTTGTTTAAAAAACATCTCCTCTCCGCTCGTCTCGTCTCCGCTTTGGTGGAGTCCCGGCCACATTATTTCGTGTGTGACAAAAATTGTTAAAGTACATTTATCTGATCTCGAGTGCAACGAACCATGTGAAGATACTGCGGTCCCCGATTTTCCGAGGTATAATTAGTTTGACAAACAAACGTGCTAACATTTACACAATACATTCTAACGGTGAACTAGATAATAGTCGAAAATGTGCTCTATTGTTATAGGAATAAGGCTTAATTTGTATTAGTTATTGTTAAGTACATATTTTGGTGGTAATTCATTTTATTTGTATCAATTGTATAGAGATATTTTTGTGATCCAGTAATCACATTGTGAATAAAAAATTTAATTGTCTCCTCACACGGTTCGTTGATTTATTTCAATCATAATCAACGATTTTAAAGTAAAAGAAACCGATGTGGATTTTGCATTAAGTAGATACCTACCAAGAATGTTTCATTTTTTTATCAATTAACATAAATGTGACAGTAAAAATATTAATTTGCAAATCTTGTAATTAAATTTGCAATATGGAAATTACACAGTTTAATGAGTTTAACCATTCATAAAATTATCTACTATTTGAAGTGAAGACGCCAAACTAAAGATCATGAAAATTGATCTAGCCATTCTAAAGTTATAATCGGTTTAACTAACTTTATACTATAAAACAAGAAGATACAGCTTATCTCTACTCACTAGGTTATTATACTATAATGTTATCATCGGACGAGCACTTGACCCCTTCATATGCTTATAGTAACACGTGGTTTTAAAAGTAATGTAGGAAATGCTCATGTTCCTTACAATAAAACAATGTTTAGATAGGTAATATGGCATTATGTAATGATCAGATAAACTCTCTTTACTTATTGAAAGGACAAGGAAGTAATAGACAAAATTACATGTTGGTTAAAAGAGAGGCAGTCAAAAGATTAACATAAGCATGATGCCAATTGAAAGAGCATTGAAAGGGTAGAATTACCGTAGAGTGGAATGTAAAAAATAGTAATATCCGTCGTCCACGGATATAATCATTATTTTCAATTTAGAGATACTTCACGTCCGTCGTTTGTGACGAAGGTATTTCAGGATTTTTAAAAATTTTACCTAAGTAGCAGGGCAGGGCAAAAAATCTTTATGTTCAAAATGATCTTTATAATTATATTTATATCAATAAAATTTTACATTGAAAAATAACCTAATTCCAAAAATAACCTCTTTCCAGGGCTGCGGTTTCGGCTGCCAACTTCACCACATAGTATACTGCCTTATATTCGCATACGCAACAGAGAGGACACTAATACTCAACTCTAAGGGCTGGAGATATAACACGAAGGGGTGGGAGTACGTGTTCCACCCTATATCTGATAGTTGTGTGTCTGCGTATGACGACAAGGTTGTGCAGTGGCCGGGTGAGTTTATACAGGGTGATTTTTTTTATTATTTTTTGGTAGGAATGATATCCTCAACTCCAAGATAGTGCAGTAGCCGGGTGAGATTATGCAGGGTGCTTCTTTTTCTTTTTTTTTTGGGAGAAATTGTAGGGTGTGTTCAAAGTGAGGTTGGTTCTTGTCTGAGTATATAAGGTGTTTTATTTTTCAATTATTGTTTGATAGAAATTATAGGCTGTGTTTAAAGTGAGGTTGGTTAAGTTTATTCATCAGATTTTTCTTTAATGGCGTTTTCGCTCTATATTGACCGAAAGCAAAAAAACAGTGGAGTAGATTTCTATCAACACGAATAGGTCACTTGCCAAGGTATAGAAATTGATGACAAAATAAATACCTTAAAATCGGACGTGCTGTAAAAATAATATGTTATAATAGGAAATTATACAATAATGAACATTTCAATATTTTTGTTAATAATTAACTAAACATTATATTTGTTTTCAGCGGCATATGATCCAAAAGTGGTATCTCTACCGTTCATCGACTCCATCTCGCAGAAGCCAAAGTTCCTGCCGCTCGCCATACCTTCGGATTTAGCACACCGGTATGGTAATAACTGTTTATATCTAGAATTAATTTGATTTAATTTATAATAGACATATTATTTGGGTTTTGGTAGATTTTGCTTTCACCAGAAGAATATAAATAAAAAAAATTCTGATAGCATTACTTTAATGTGGTTAATTATTATTATTTACATGTTTTACAATGAATGTTTCTTGTCATTTTTTCAGTATAATTGTTAGATACAGTAAAAATATTATTATTTTCATCATTAATTAAGTTTCTACTTAATGATTACAAAAAGTATACTTAAGCTTATTCAGTCAGTATCTTTTTTGCAAATTTTATAACACAATTTTTTTTTTGGAAAACTTCCTAAAATTTGACTAAAAATAATATAAATAACGAAAATTCCAGGATAGTACGTTTCAACGGTGACCCAGCGTCATGGTGGATCGGACAAATGCTCAAATACATATTAAAGCCGCGGCCCGCCATGCAAAAGGCGATAAATGAAACAATATCCAAAATGCACTTTAAGAGGCCGATTGTGGGGTTCGTATTTCAATTTTTATTGAAGCTATTTTGAATCGTCACAGCATGGATTTACAATCATGTTTTATTAGACATGACACTTTGAAATTTCATACAAATACCTTTATGTTCCATACTTAAATTCCGTGTTGTACACAAAAAGGAAACAGATTTAAAATTCTATATTTCAAACATAAAAATATGATGCATTGTGTCAAACTTCAAAGTGATGCTAAAATTTTTAAGTCTATTTTGCGGTCCACTACTATCGTATCGATTATCTGGGTTTAAAAAACAATACTTACGTAATTTTTTTAAATCTATCAATTTTTTCACAGAGTACACATACGTCGCACAGACAAAGTGGGCACAGAGGCGGCGTTCCACAGTATAGACGAATATATGGTGCACGTCAAGGATTATTATGACCAGTTAGAGATTACACAAACTGTAGACGCTAGGAGAGTATATTTGGCCAGCGATGATGCTAATGTGAGTATATTTTTGATAAAATTTTGTTTAAAAATTTGTCCCAATAGAGATAAACAGAAAAAGTTATGAGGAGAGAGAGAGAAGAGAGAGATAGTGAAGAGAGAGAGTGAAGAGAGAGAGAGAGAAGAGAGAAAGAAGAGAGAGAGAGAAGAGAGAAAGAAGAGAGAGAGAGAAGAGAGAGAGAAGAGAGAGAGAAGAGAGAGAGAAGGGGAGAGAGAAGAGAGAGAAGAGATATAAAGGAGAGAGAAGACAGAGAAGAGATACAGAAGAGAGAAGATGAAGAGAGAGAAGAGAGAGAGAAGAGAAGAGAGAGAATAGAGAGACAAGAGAGAGAAGAGATAGAAGGGAGAGAAGAAAGAGAAGAGGAAGAGAGAAAAGAGAGAGAAGAGAAAGAGAATAGAGAGAGAAGAGATAGAATAGAGAAGTTTTGAGAGGTGTCAAGGGACACCCGGATGGAACGAAGTTACTAAAATAGCTGGATTTGCTTTCGATGAGAAAGAGAGAGAGAGATTTCTGTCGCATCAAGTGTCGTTACAACTTTTCGTGAGAATTTTTTCCGTCCAGCCCCCTTTCACAACGCGCGATAAGGAACTTCGTTCCAATAAATTGATATTATAATTTTTGATATTGATTTGATATATTATTTCTCTTCCACAGGTGTTAGAAGACGCTCGCAAGAAGTACCCAGAGTACACGTTCCTCGGCGACCCGTCCATAGCCAAAACAGCAGCAACACACCGCCGCTACACGCCCGTGTCGCTCACCGGCCTGCTGGTGGACCTGCACCTGCTGGCCCTGTGCGACCACATCGTGTGCACCTTCAGTAGCCAGGTGCGTGACCCGCTATACACACACACGCAATGTGACGCAATTGTGTGACGCGAGCAGAGCGTGACGTGACGAACGTGACGTTGTAGCGCTCGAGTGACTAGGCTTTGGCAGACAGAGCGCGAACTTAGCGCGTCAAAACGCGAAGCGGCCGTCAAACAGAGCGCCAGCGCTAGCAGTACGCAACGCTGGCGCTCTATTAAGGCTTTGTCAGATAGGACGCGTATTTTAGCGCTGCGTAGTAGCGCTACAGCGTTCTGTTTTAACGTCGCGCTAGGCTTCGTCAAACAGAACGCTTTAGCGCGCGTTAGGACACAGCAATTGATATTATTAAAGCTGCATGTTGTTTAGATAATTATTACTTACGAACAAAACAAGGTACAGCGATATTAACTCCGGAGTCGGAAGACGAAAACGTACCTATGCGTGCTCTATTAACTCATCGTCCAACAAATAGAGAATTTGTCTGCAATTTAACGACTGCAGCATTCGAAACTCGTGAACAATTTGTGTCTTATTTTAATCAATAAATTAATTTTTTACTTACCAGTTTCATTAATTTCTTCTCCGATTTGTGCCCACAATTTTGCGTTCATTGATATATCTTTATAGTTTATATGAACTATCCTTCGTATTATATAAGCATGGATATTTTCTAACCAATTCTATCTATGCAGTATTTTATTATTATTTTACGCCTATTAACTCCGACGCTAAAATAAAATTTGTAAAAAAATACAACACCCGACGTTAAAGCGTCCTAACGCCGCGACAGAGCGTTGCGTACTGCTAGCGCCGGCGCTCTGTTTGACGGTATTCTACGATGGTAGTAGAACACATCTAAGCGTCATATCGCGGCGTCAACTTAACGCTCTGACGCACGCTAAGTACGCGTCCTGTCTGACAAAGCCTTTAGACATTATATTAACACATAGTACAATACATCTCGGCGTTACAGCGCGTCCGTTCTACGCTTTGATGCGCGCTAATAACGCGTTCTATTTGACAAAGCCATACGCGTACTTAGCGCGCGTCAAAGTTTGAAACAATATTGTCGTATATAATAGCAAAACGCAATTCGACGTCATAGAGTGACGACAAATTAACCGTCTGACGCGCGCTACATACGGCTTCTATTGGGCAAATACCCTCTCCATAATCCTTCAATGTTCACGTATACTGTCAGTAATTATAATAAATTTATAACATGTTATTTGTATAGTCTCATTAAGGGCCGATTTTTCAATGCTTGGATAAAACTTATCCGTCCAATAAAGTATTACACGATAATATTCAAATGTCAACTGTCAAAAACGGACAATTAAAATACGTTTTTAAAATGGTAGTTTTATTCCTAAATTTATTATTACCACTATTATTTATTATATTATATCGTAATTGATTACAAACAGGTGGGTCGCGTAGCCTACGAGATGATGCAGACGAACCGTTTGGACGCGTCGCTCGCGTTCCAATCATTGGACGATATCTATTACTTCGGCGGGCAGAACGCGCACGACCGCCGCGCGCTGCTGCCGCACGTGCCTAGCGAGCCTAACGAGATTGCGTTGCAGGTGAGATATATTAATATACTAGCTAAAAAACCCGGCTTCGCCCGGGAGTTGATATGAGATGACGTGGTAGAGTCGAAGTAAAAAAATAAACTATGACGTAAAAAGTAAAAAAAAAAGTTTATTGAAAACATTTTCTCATTATTTACAATACTTGTTTATAAACAACATTTTCATTTTATTGTCCGGAGTATAATATATTTTTTCGGATTTCCTACTCTTGAGCAAGCTACATATAGCTGACCGTGAGAGAAGCAGGATTCTTTGAGGTTAATGCCACAACATTATTTTAAAGTTTGTCCTTGCGCTTTGTTAATTGTAAAACTAAAGGCTAATTTTATTGGAAACTGCAGTCTTTTAAATTGAAATGGCAATTCCGAAGAGATCAGAGGTATTCTAGGTATAAATACTGTCTGTCCTTTGGTCTTCCCAGAAATAAGTTCAGCTTCAATGATATTATTCGATAGCTGTTTTACGATCATTCTAGTTCCATTACATAATTTTGGGGAGTTGAGATTTCTGAGTAGTATGATTGGAGTTCCAATTTTCAGACGAAGGCAGTGTAATGGCATTCCTGGTACTTGTAAAGAGTTTAGAAATTCAGTGGGGAAGTTTTTCGCTGTTCAAATTAAACTAACTCTGGTGAGCGACACCGGGCTCTTATATATTCAGGGACACTTCAGAGAGCTAGGCTCTAGAATATTCGAGAAAATTTGAAAATATTTCCTCTCTCACACCTTCTAGAGTATTCTGGTCATTATCGTCCGCCATAATAAAAGGTTCTATAGCGGTAGCATTTGTAGTAAAAGCGCAAAATTTAAAAACCTTAATTTTTTAATGTTTTGAGAACTAATTTGGATAACTAATTTTATGTCGCTTTAACTCCAAAATATAAGTTAGCTAATGACGTATAAATACACAAAATTTAATAACTTTATTATAGCAACAAATTAAATTTAAGACTTTATAGTCCAGTCTGTGGGGAAATGTAAAAGCCTCTGCTCTACAAAAGGTGGCGTAGAAAATGTTTTGAAACAATATTGTTTAGGTATGAAAGGTTAATAAAAATCCAAGTTTTCGACCTTGACGGACCCAGGCGCTAGCCGCCATCTTGAATTAAAGGTGCTAAAATTAGGTATATTTTAAATAACTTCTCAATTGTTTACTAAATCACAAAAGTGTCTATGAGGGGTTCAAAGAAGACAAAATTACCTACATTTTTTTCATACATGATTATTCTGTAAGTCTTAAAGGTAAAAAGTTATAAGCGACGGAAATAATAATATTTACAGAAATCATATAATTTTAATTTTGTTTAAAAATTGTACAGCTATCATTTTTTAATTCTCTTTGATGGCCCGGGCTGGTTAATGGTGGCTTCTTCATTATCGTCGCTGAAATTTTCTGTTTCATTGTCTGTATTTTTAGTTTCCAACCATGAAATTTCGTCATCAAGACCAGACTAAATCGAAGACGCTGGAGCACGCTTTCTAGTAACTTTTTAATACGGAGGGGACATGGATAAGGAATCCTTAGAAGATATCCGATATGAACGATTCGTAAAGTTATCAATAAAAAGTAAATTTAATCGACGAAATTTCATGTTTGGAAATTAAAAATACAGACAATGAAACAGAAAATTTCAGCGACGATAATGAAGAAGCCACCATTAACCAGCCCGGGCCATCAAAAAGAATAAAAAAAGATTGCTGCACAATTTTTAAACAAAATTAAAATTATATGATTTCTGTAAATTTTATTATTTCCGTCGCTTGTAACTTTTTACCTTTAAGACTTACAGAATAATCATGTATGAAAAAAATGTAGGTAATTTTGTCTTCTTTGAACCCCTCATAGACACTTTTGTGATCTATTAAACAATTGAGAAGTTATTTAAAATATACCTAATTTTAGCACCTTTAATTCAAGATGGCGGCTAGCGCCTGGGTCCGTCAAGGTCGAAAACTTGGATTTTTATTAACCTTTCATACCTAAACAATATTGTTTCAAAACATTTTCTACGCCACCTTTTGTAGAGCATAAATACCTACAGACTGGATTATTATTGAAATTGGAATTTTAAATTTCATGTCACTACTACACATGCTACAATTGCTCGCAACGCTTTTGGAAATTCAACCCAAACAATCGTTGTCCTGAATGAAGTTTAAATATTTGATAACAGATGGCGCCACTATGTAGGGTTGGAAAGTTCCTTATATCTTTAGAAACACGCCCTTTAGATTAAAACGGGAACTTTCTAGCTTCTGTAGCGGTAGCGTATGAAGTAAAGGCACGAAATTTAAAAACCTAAATTTTTAAATATTTTGAGAACTAATTTGGATAACTAAAATTATGTCGCTTTAACTCCAAAATATACCTACGTTAAATAATGACGTCTAAATACACAAAATTTAAATTTAAGATTTTATTGAAATTGGAATTTTCTATTTCGCGCCACTACTACACATGCTGCAATGGCTCACAACTATGGAGACTATAATACACTATGACTATTGTGTATAGTCTCCGAAGTTCAAATATTCGATAACAGATGGCGCCACTGCACTTAATTTCCAAGTTGAATGGTCGGAAAGTCCCTCTTTAAAAACATGCCCTTTAGATTAAAACGGGTACTTTCTTGTTCGAGGGGGGACAAAGGGCTATCACACCACATAAGTCCCTTTATCGTGTCGGGACTCCTTTTTAAGTTTTATCGGCACGCACATTTTATCGACTTAGTTTTATTATATATATAGATTTATTTATTTATTTATTTAACACTTTATTGTGCAATAAACCAGGTACATAAAATAACAGTTTACAATAAACAAAAGCACAAAGGGCGGCCTTATCACTATGCAGTGATTTCTGCCAGGCAATATAATAAGTTATTAGGAAATAATTATTGTCACATTATCTATAAATTTAGTAAAATTGTAGGAAAGCCAAAACTGTACATTGAATATTTTTTTAAAAGAATACTTGGTCCATGATCTACAATCAATATCGAAGCCAGATATATAGTTTTTAGAATGTTTGTCTGTATGTATGTATTTTCGGGCTAAACTAAAACATTTGAAGATTTATTTCAAATGTTGCATTAATATTACTAACAGGTCGGGTCAATATAAAGGCCAATATAAAGAGTATCATCATAATAAAAAGGAGCGGAGCAATGCGGGGCAACAGATAGTAGTCTAGTTCTAATATAAAAATTTGCATGCCAGTCAATTGGCAATTTGCGCCGAGAAAATTTAAATATATTATAACTTCTATAAGTGTCTGTAAATGTTAAATAACAAACACCTTGCTATATATCGGGCCGCGGGCCGCCCCGCATGTATCACATCGCGAACGTACAAATAAATAACTATAAAATTAACATCAGAGAATTTGGAAAATGTTAAAAAATTATTAATTATCATTATAAACTAATGTTTAGTTATGTTACCACTATGACTCAGTGGCGTGCATTCCATAAAGACATAAAGACACTGCCTACCCTACCATTTACCAAACTCTGATCAATATTTAATATGCATAAATGAAATTCACAGCGTCATTAAATTTTATTAATTGCGCAATGTAGTTATGAAATAAAAATATATTTCAAATATATTTTAGATCCATCTATCGGTATTTTGGTAGCATTATTATCTAATTTCTATCACCGGCTCGGCTCAAGTCACTATTCATGCGCTGCACTAGCGCCGCCACAGGACCCAGTACGTCACGGGACGGCAAAGACACAAACTATCCGTGTCTAAGTTTTTATATGTGTGCTCTGCGTGTCTACGCATATTTTATATGTGTGCGTGCCTATAAACACAGCACACTGATGTAATAAAACCACGCACACAAACACACAAGGTAGGCAGTGTCTTTTTACGAAGATATACGAATTAGGTACGAACCGAATTCGGAACTACATCGAAAGTCGAAACTGAAGTTGAATATGCGACCAATTTAAGAAGTGTGATAATGTATACAATTTTGTAGCGGTAAAGACCATCTGCAAATAGTATCATTATTCGTTTGTTTTGTTTTGGAAATATAACAAACGTTTACTTTGAGGTTAAATTTGTTTTTTGAGAAAATTAATAATGTTTACTACGACAATTTGCAAGTGAAGTGTTTTGAGAGTAACTAAATAGATTATGTATATCACCAGTGTATTTTGTAAGATAATAAGGCATACCTAATTTAACGAAAAATTCTTATTTTTGTTTTATGAATAAACTTTTATCAAACAGAGAGTGATAGGAAAAAGGCCGATCTATAAATGGATCTATACCGGAATTTGTAATACACAAAGGTAAAGTTAATCATTAATTACATAATGTAGAATACTAGTTAGGATATCATACCTACTTTGACAATTATTTTATAGATAATATGACCTATGTTCGTGATATGTTTTCCATTATTTTGCGGAAATACTATGTATCTCCAATCAAATATCAGTACTGCAATATGAAATATTAGTTTTTATGACTTATTATCATTGCAATATTTCTGCCTACCCTGTCCAAAAACTCTGTGCACGCCCCTGCTATGACTAAATTAAATAAGTTCTCATGAAAAATAATATTGTTATACAGGAAGGTGATTTAATCGGCATAGCGGGCAACCACTGGAATGGATTCGGACGAGGGACCAATAAAAGAACTAATCAAGTGAGATATTTATATTTTTATACAATAGGCGCGTTGAGAGTAAAATTTCAAGGCGTCATGGCAATACGGTCACGTCATGGAGTAAGGCGACGATTTTGGTATCTTTGAATCTTGCCAAAAAAAGTTTCTCTTCTGAAACGTGTGTTCGGCACCCACGCTCTTTTTTAATACTGTTTAGTATAAAGAATCAAATAAAATAAAAAAAAAATAAGATGCAACAATATCTTTTCATTAGAATATTTTTTCACTAATACCATAAAATATGAATATGAACAAAAAATTTTGATTAAAAATACCGTATTTTTTTGATTTTCTGTTCGTAAATCGAAACAAAAGTGTGGATAAATGTGTAAAGATATAATTCTGTACAAAAACCTATTAGTTTACGACAATGTAAAATAATAATTTCCTTCTTAAATCTCAACTATTGTTAGTATTAATTTTAAATTTCCTGTATTAAAAATTTACATTATCTGTTTCAGAACGGCCTAATCCCATGGTACAAAACAGCTGATCATTTAGTGCTCTACCCGTTCCCAGAGTACAAGCAGGTAGACAAAGAACGACGGAACGACTTATAGGGAGATGTTCATTAGTACAGTCGGCGATAAAAGTGCTTTTATTTAAATAATGTATTTATTATGAAATGATAATATGCAGTGAGATTATTAATTTATTTGTATAATCTGTATTTGCTTGGTATTTTTAATTGTATCGGTAAAGTTTGTATCAATGTTTATTCTGTAATCGAAGAAAATAATATACTTTTGTATCCAGGAATCGTATTTAAATGGTAAGTTTTATTAATGGAAAACATTTTAAAAGCATTTTAACGGATTTATAAATTTTAAATGGCTTGAAATTAACAGTAATTTGTATACGCACATCACTTTAATATGTCATAAGTTTTAACCAACAAATGTACAATTTTATAAAGGCTCACTAGATAATTAAGCTTAAACATAAATACAAAAAATAATAGTGAAGTATTTTGTGGCCGACTGTACATATAGCCGATTAAACCCAACTTGTTGTTAATATTATTAAGGGCCGATTTTTCAATGCTTGGATAAAACTTATCCGTCCAATAAAGTATTACACGATAATATTAAAATGTCACGTAAACTGTCCAATACGGGCAATTAGAATACGTTTTTAAAATGGTAGTTTTATACATTATTCGACGAATAAGTTTTATCCAAGCATTGAAAAATCCGCCCTAAATATTGAATTTATTCGGATAAGACTTAGCTGTAATTGCTGCAAATAATGTTAGTGAATTTTGTTCATGTATGCAATAAGCATTTAATGAAATTTTAAATCAGTTTTTTTACGTATACAACTATGTATGTGATTTATAGGTGTATGTAGTTCATGTTGCCAGACACACGCTTTACCTTCAAAAAGTATCACATTTGAAATATATTAGCCTTTTTTTGATAACTCAAACACTATTTTTATATATGTAAAATATATATTTTATTATATGTAAAAAGGTGTAGATAGGTCACCAACACTACATTCGATCTTCAAACACGGCACACTAACGCATACACGACTATGACGTCAAAGTGAGATGGCATGATTCAACTGTTGTGAGTGAGAAAGAGACAACTGAAGTAAAATGTGGCTAATTAGCCACTTTTTGACGTTTCTCTTGTGGAGCTTGTCTACACTTTGTTTTCTACCACAAGTAGGTGTTAAACAAAAAATCTCACGATAATTTACCCTTTCGATGCTTCTGACTACTTCTAGGTTGTTAAATACAAATTTTACATCAATCACAAGTCATTCTGTATAAATATTATCTTTTACAATCATTTAGTTTTGTTTAATATAGCTTTAGGTAGTTAATCAATTGTAACTTTTCCATTTAACGGTTTATAAACGGCTTTAATGATTTCGATGTAGTTTAGTTAATTTGCAAAATATAGTCTCCATTATACATATAGCAATATGTATTTTTTAAAACAAACACAATATTTTAGATAAATTTGCGAAAACTATATTGCTATTTCATTCACACTCGTATCTCACACAACCTTTTTTCTCTTTCTTTTTGTCATATGACGTATTCATCGCTTTAAGACCAGTAAGTCGTTATTGCCTTATGTAGATTTAAATTAATGTTATATGTATTATGTTATTATTATGTATTTTAGAGGATTTTCACATTTTCATTATGTAGCTAATGTTTTTGAATCATGTTTAATTTAGTTTATATTGTATACATATATAGTTTAAAAATGTTAGCTTGGATTTGCATTGTGTATATTTTCAAAATATTGAAAAACATACAAAAACTGAATGTTTGATGTTTTAAAAATCGATAATTGAATATTACAGTTATTTTTTCTTTCATAAATAATACATAATGCAAATTAAATAATGAATTTGAGTGTGATACGTTAATGTAGTGGCAAATGTAGTTGTGTGAGTGTATTCGTATTATTTCACATTTACATTTGTAGTGTATAAATCACAAATAATTATTTAAGGCGAAGTCGTCATTCGGTGCACGTATTTTAGTTTAATTATAAGATCGTTTCTCAATTCAAAGAATCGAATCTCACCCGTTCCAATTTTGAACTACATTCCATAGTCAAAATGTAGAATTCCATATTTAAATTTCCAAATCTGATTAGAATCTTAAAGAAACTCATGTTTTGTAAACCTCTTTCAGTAGAAAGAGAGCAGATATCTATTTATTTCCTAGGGACATTTATTAACTTTATTATTTTAACAAACTAACAAATGATAGCATTTTTTTGTATAGCTTCCTAATTTAGTAGTATATTTTAATTTCTAGAATAACAATAATTTACCAAGTCGCAAAATATATGTATATAACATAAAAAAAATCGTGTTTTAAACCGTATTTGAGCTCAATGATCTGCATTTTGAGATTTTTAGGAACTAATCTGCGCCTTAAGTAAGCGATAGCAGAATATTTGTTCATATTTTTTTATTATTTATGTTATAAAAAAAAATATTGAAATATGAATTGTTTAATCATGTTTTGAAAATGATTTTATTATTGACAAGATAGTCAGTTTTACAATTTCTAGATGTGTTTGTTTAGCTTCCGTTTAGCCGGTCAGATAGATAATCTAAACAGAGAATAACAGAAAGCTTTTGACCATAGTCCATAGCGTATTTGATACATTTTGTCATACAACTTTATAAACTGTTGGTTATTTTATCTGACAGATGAGTTAAACAGAAGCCTAATCAGAAATTGTGTAACCGGCCGTTAATCTTATATTATAATCTTTCAATCGAATTCAACATTACTTTGCAATGTATTTACGTCTTCATTAACAAATTACTAAAAACTAGACTCACAAACGCCTTTTAAGAGGACGTCTAAAAGTGTCCGAGCAACATTGAAATAAACATCTTATTTCTTGACAGTAATGTTCAAAGTCTATTAAATCAATGAATCAGGAAACTCTGCCGAATACAGACAAAGGCAGAGTTTTGCTTTTGGACAGTTTTTGACTGTGATTGTGAGTCTAGGTGCTTAATATTATACGTTAATAAGGTATTTTTGAAGAGAAACTTCTTTATCGGGGTTGGAAAAAAATTTAGTGTAACATTTTTTCGTTACGCGTGACATTTTTCCGTTACGCGCCATCTTTTTCTTATCCCTACCACACGTGATTCGACGTATTTCTGTAAAGTTGCATATAGTAATTTTTTTTTTGAAAAATAAGGTCATAAAGAAGTTTCACTTCTTACGTGTGTACACTAGTACACGCACACATTTTTTTTTTCATTTAAAAAATATGTTGAGATGAAATCTTGCAAGTGAGACAAACAATGTAAGAGGGTATTTAAATAATGCACATATTGTCATAATAGTGATAATTATTATTTATTATTGTATGGAAATAATCTCGTATAGTCGAATATAACTTTTAGTGGGACTGGGTAAAAATAAAAACTCAAACATAGAAAAAATGCATGGGCCTACACTCAATATTTTTTTTTGGTTCTGTGAATAATATTTAGTTACGTATTCTTAGTGTGTGTACGTTATCTGTTTCCATTTTGTTGTTAAAAAAAAAGAAGTAATAAATCAAATTAAATCATTTAATACAGCGATATCATACGTTCATAAGTTTTTAAATGAATTATAAGTCGAGGAAAAATCAATTTCTTGAAACTTCAATCAATTTTCAATATTTCAATTATGATGAGTATACTTTTTTTAGATTATACTTTTGCATGATAATACCACTTGTATTATGTTTTATGTGCCAATTTTTTTGTATCATTATTAAATAAACACGTTCATTTAAGGTGATTCCTACGATCTGTTCCCAGCCAATGTCCCGCTAGATGGCGCTGAATTCTACATTTCTAGTTTATTTGAGTTTTTGCGTAATTGGAAAAGATTAAGGTCGTAGGAATAGTCATGGCGGTTACTGAATATTATATTTTATTGAAATATGTCATATCATTGCCTTAAAATCCACCCAATTTGGTAAAAAAATGCATTATAACATCTGTCATTGCATACAGGGTCGTTTACACACACAGACGTATACAAAAATGATAAAGATTTAACTCTAGATGGCGTGAATGTAAAGCGCGTCACACACGGTGAAGATACTACCTATAATATTTTATCTAATCTAGTAATATTTTATATTACAGTATCTTAAGGTATCCGGTATCAGCGTTCTGACCATCATTTTTCTTTTTTCGCTGTAGAACCGCCATCCTGTTACAAATGACCCACAAAGGAGAATGACCACGGGTGGTATTGGTAAAATTTTAGTTGTGCCACGTATTCGTTATAATATTGTTAATTCCTATTTGTATTTATAATGATCATATGTATCAATATTAAGTCTTAATTAAACCGGATAAATTGAAATAATAGTAAAAGTAAAAGTTTTTCTTTTGAAACATGTATGACTACGTATGGAATCGGTAAAATACTAGTTGTGTCGTGTTCGTGATATTGTTAATTCCTATTTGTATTTATAATGATCATATTTATCACTATTAAGTTGTAATTATACCGAATAAATAGAAATAAAAGTAAAAGTTTTGTTTTGACACATACCTATATCTATCTCTCTTGCAAACGTCATATGTCATAGTTTCTATTTGAAATGTCAAATGAATGTGTTCGACGCATTGTTCGATGTTATTTTGAAATAATGTTTAAATTACGATTTACTTTTCACATTATGGGTAGACAAAACTTCAAAACGCCACCTGCTACGGTTTATATTATTATGAACGATTAGCTTTCCGCCCGCATTTTCAAAAAAAAACCCGTATAGTTCCCGTTCCCGTGGGGTTTCCGGGATAAAACCTATTCAATGTGTCCAAGTTACGTTCTATATGTGTGCTAAATTTCATTGTAATCGGTTCAGTAGTATTTGCGTGAAACACACACATACACATCCTCACAAACTTTCGCATTAGTAGGAAGTAGGATTGTTATAAAAATAAAAGTTATATTTGTTGGCGTAAACTATTTTATTGTAATTTTGGGAAATAAATAATGTCAAAATTGATTACCTACAATAAAACGCAGTTTTATTTTATTACCTACATTACACTATTGTTTTTTTTTTATCAAAACATGTATTTGAAGTAGCAAATATGATATTATGCTGATCCAAGCATTTTCACTCAAAACTAATATCACTAATGATTTGTAAAAGTAAATTATTTCAATATACATTTCATAACCAACAAGTAAGAATAATTATTCATACAACAACAAATCAAAAACACTATTTACTATGGAAAAAAAACCAGGAAGGTGAAAAACATATTTACGATTTCGATTTTCGATGCACTCGACTTTTAGTAAAATAATAGGTAAAAATATTATTATGGTTTTGATCACAGACATATCTGTGGTTTTGATTTTAGCTAATAGTATCAGAAAGCTGCGTGTTCAATGCACGTCGGGGTCCCACAACTGTGGAGGAAGGAAGGTAGAATACCTCCATCGAATAAGTGAAGTTTTTCGACATACTCGATTTGCCGGCCGGCCTCAATGAAGATTGTCCGAAAGTTGTATATGTGCTCTGTAACGAAAAAATTTCGCTAGCGCGATTCAGAGTGAGGTGTCGTACAATATACCTAATGAAGTTTTTCATCTTTTTATTTTACTGCAAATACAAAATAAAAATTAAACAATGGTAATGTAAATTCTAAACAAACTACTACCTACCAAAATACAATTAGAACAAAAATCATTTGACTGGTTGATTTCACCCAGAGGCCAGAGGCGGCTCGTGACAAAATTGTATGGGTGTTCACTTGAAATAAAACAACGAAAATACAATAGCGTAGCAGGATAATTTATTACAAAAAAAATGAGCACCACATTTTATAAATGTCTATAACACTAAAAATTACAAAGTACAGGCTATTTCAAAACGAATTCAATGACTAGGTATCAATAATTAGTAAATCACCGAATTTGCATTCGCGAGCGTAGGTATCCATAGTGTTTGTCACTGACGGTCACTGACCTCTATAACTTATAGAGGTCAGTGGTGTTTGTTGTGTAAACATGTATGTATTTGAGTAGTTAGTAGCATATTATATTCTGAATTTCTGATCCATGCCTATTCACTCAAAACTAATAACACTAATGATTTGTAACAGTAAATTATTTCAATAGGTAGGTATTTGAACATTTCCCAACAAGACGTAAGAATAATTATTCGTAGGTATACAAGATACAATAACAAATCTAATACACTATTTATTATTTTATTATTTACTAGCGGTCCGCCCCGGCTTCGCCCGTGGTACATGTTTACGTTTTCTCTCCATAAGAAGTAATAGAGAGCTAGCGCAAAGCTACCTGTATGTATTTGACCAGACCTGGATTTTTGTGTGTTGATTCCCCTATACCTACTACACATGAGATGAGGAGTCACTAAGCCCAGAGTGGTGGACGGGGCGCGCGCTTAGGTAAGACAGGTGGAAATTTTTGGCGAACTTTGAAACCATTTGACCACGTCTGCCATTTTGATATTTGAAAATAGATTATTATTACTATCGGAAAATAACAATGGCAGACCATTATCACGCGGATAACATTCTGGCAGACACTTATGAAAGTGCTGAAAAAAATACAATTTTGAAAGTATTTGACCAGATCTGCCATTCATATATTTTATTTATTAGGGTCTTAAAAACTTATTTTCGAAACGGCAGACATTTTCATTGCGTACAGACTTCAGCAGACAACAAAACTTTACAGACTTCAGCAGTCAACAAGACTTAGCTTCTACATGGTCAGATGTATATATGTATTACGTTCCCTGACCTTACATCAATGATTTACTTTATTAATGTTTTTATGGTCATTTACATTTAATTTTGAAAACTATGGAATAAAATTTATAAATTTGATGATACAAAACTAAATATACATTTGTAAAGAATCTCAAATATAAAGTTGTGTTGCAAATAACAAATCATCATTTAAATATTTAGTTTATTTCTTTATTTAAGAAACAATTAACAATTACAAAACAACATAAAAAAACACGCATGCATTCATTGAAATGTTCATTCATCATCACTATCGTATGGCGTTGTGTGACTCGTCTTCATAATCCATTGAATCGGATTCTGTAAAAGTAAAACGTAAATTATATAATAAAAGAACTATTAGCCGCCAGTGTAGGTACTTCTGCTGCTACATGAAAATATGCTAGGGTTGCAACAAATGGGAAATAAAACAATTGTGATTATTACTATTATGATGTAATCATTTATTCATATTATGTACATTCAAAACAATTGCTATTATTAAATCTGATGTAATTATTTTTTCATAAATATATAATTATTATTAATTACATAATATATTGCACTGTGAAATATTTACGTATCACTTTATTTTTGATGTTCTTAATTGTCTTTTATAAAATTTAAGTGACGCATTCGCATTGGGATCAACAATCCGATAAGAAAAGAATGGAGACAACATATACATAGCTTTGATTTCAATTCTACAGATACAAAATATACAATCTATCTAAAATGATACAACGGATGTTTCCTGCGTTTTCTCGTCAAAATACCGAAACAACGTAATTATTGTATAGTAGTTGGGCGTGAAAGTAAAAAAACAAATGAAAAGTGTTTTCCATATGATTATTTATTAAATTTACGCGATTAAGAATAATTTCAACGATACAATTTAGTAACCGAGAATTCAGAGGATTAAAGAAAAAACCTGCCTGATCATTTTATCAAACTCTAAAAGAATTATGGTTATTTCGCATCACTCGGTTTATTAGTTTGGTAATAATTATTAAAGGTAGTTACAACCCTAGCCATTGAGTCGAACGGTAGGCAACACAATATCGACTTTGTGCGGGTACATATGGTACATTTCTTCTTGCTGTGAAGCGTAATTATTATTATTAAGATTTTTTAGGCTATTTTGAATCAGCTGTTCTAATTTAATTCTAGAAATTTATTAAAACGTGATTTTTTTAAAAGTATATTATGAGTTTATAAATACCTCAACCAATAGTTATTGTGTCCTATCCTCATTTCTTTATATCTTGGTAGTTAACTAAAGTGTTAAATTTACATAACCTCAACAACAACATTTACACTGCCACTGCACTAAAACTAAACTAACTAGCTCTCTAGCTATAAGAACCATCCTCGTACTTCAAGGGATATAATAAAAAAAGAATTATCGAAATCGGTTCAGCCGTTCTCGAGTTATGCGCTTACCAACACATTTTGCGATTCATTTTTATAT